>WYDF02248078.1:0-12037 GCA_009867245.2 Adranes taylori
GAGAAAGTTAATTGGAACCACAAACCTGCTTTCATAAATCGGATTCAGTTGGAGTGGATTTTATGCTGTCCCAAAACCGCCGAACAGAGGTCCACGCAACATGTTTTGACGACACAAATAGCTAAAACAATTTAACGCGGAAGAGTGCATTTCGGTGTTCATTTTAGTTATATTTGCACTACAAGTATTCAATGCTTTTGTTAAAAATTATTATAAATATGTGGAATGCATTTAATTTCATTTTAATAAAACCGAAATAATACTTGAAAATATACAAATTGAGCGTTTTTTAGTATATTTTTTTACTTTTCCCAGGATTTTAACACCAACCATTGCTTATAATACAAAATCAATTATTTCGTACAAATTTTTCAATTAGAATTAAAATCAATACTTATTAATTTTTAGTAGAAAAAAAAAATATTTTACACTATTCACGACACTACAACTTTACACAACGAATTTACAAAAGTATCAACTTTAGTATAGGCAAAACTTTTGACTACCACTTTACTTTACAATATAATGCTTAGGGCAAATCATAGAACATTAAGAAGTTCAAATAGAATTACCCATAAATCACATAATAATCTGAAATACGCAATTGTGAAAAATAGAGATCCAGTATGCAGCGGAAACAGAAGCGAGGTACAGCTCACAAATGGAGATGTGATCGGTAAGAGAGATAACCTCTGCATAAGTATAGAGCAGAGAAGGTATTTGAATCACTGTCCAACTCATGATCTGTGTACATAGTTTAAAATGCTCGTACGATTATCCTGTTGAATAAATCCATCAATTTTGACAAAAATTTCAAATTCGAATAAGCTGCCAGTCAAACTTTAAAAACCTAACACTAAATTCCGGAATGAGTTAATAATATAGCAGCACGATTATAATAAAGCAAATTGTTTTAATTTTTTGCACAACTTCGCAGGAAATTGCAAAATAATAAATTCAATAGAGAGAATCAGACACCACAATCTACACGATCAAATATAATTTTCAGGTTAGGAATATTTTAGATTTATTTTTTAATAAAATATCACATAAATAAATTAGGGAAAGAACCTAGTAATGTTTAACAAAATAATGTATGAACAAAATGTAGTCGGCCATAATAAAATATGAAATATTAAATAAGAAACCAATTTCGAATACTTTTCTATCAACCATCGTACATATAAAACACATGTGATAATGCAGTTCCCTATATCTTAATGTTTAAAATTAAATAGACTCAAGAATTTAATCACAGATGGGGTAAATTATAACCATTAAGAAATATTTCGTCAACAGCAATTAATAGATCTGTTCATTTGTGTTCAATAGATTAAACTTGTGTGACAGACTCCCACTTGCGACACTGCTAATGGGGAGTCCTTAGCGATTGTCACACAAGGCGCAAACAAATACCTTACTGACATATTACAGAATTTTAACAGCCTTGGGAAACATGTATTCTCGGCCGCCGAGTTAGTTTAACGTGAGACCGCACGTTGGAACCGATCTAGTTGTTCCTCCGGTTCTCAGTGGTTCACTGGGAGGAGCATGAGCTGCTACGATTCTTGTGAGTTATCCAGATGTTCTTGTTCTTTTGGGCAGCTGAAATAAATTTACTGTTAATTAATGAAACAGCATTTACGATTTAACAAAGTAACGTCTATTGCTCTTTTAGACAAGTTAAACAAAGAAAGAAATATATGCAGTCAATTAAATGTCAGTAATAAACAAAAGAATAAATGCTAAATTACATTGATGACGCAATAATGACGGTTAAAGATACAATAGCGATTGTACCATAAACAAAACAATATAGATTAGCGGTACATGTAAACCAGTAAAACTCGTTCAAATCAGGAAGAACTATGACGCAGAACCCAAAATTCGGTATGATTTTATTCTGTTCATTCTCTTCGTACTACTGAGCGATGGTGTTAGGGGGCGATAGATAGTAGACTAGATAAATAGGAGAAAGATGAAGAAAGAAGAATGTGGCCTTGAAAATGAGAAGAGGGAATTTTGGATGTTAGTGGTAGGGATGTTAGTGTTAGTGGTAGGGGAGAAGGAACTGGGGAGGGTATTGGGGTTGGAGAGAAATCGGAAAACTACTAATGGCTTGGAACAGTAGGAGAAGTAGGAAGGCGAATAAAGTTGTTGGGAATTTTAAGGTTGCTGAGAGGATGGATAGAGATTGTTTCAGTATAGGGGGATTGTTACAGGGGGAAGTGAAGGCTATGGAATGGAGGGAAGTAAGGGACAGAGAGTAATAAATATATGGGAAGGGTAGTGAAGGATTGGAAGTTGGAGAGGGTAAGAGGAATGGGGATAAATGTGATGTGTTAGAATGTGGCGGGTTTGAGGGGCAAATGAGGTATAGTAGAATTTATTGCATACAATCGGTCTTTTGACATAATTGGATTGATAGAGACGTGGGTGGTAAAAGAAGCGCAGGATGAAACCGGATGGTTTATACAGGTTGTTTGCTAGAGTGTTAAATAGGCGGCTTGAAGAGGAGGTTCGACAGAAGGGGGTGTTGAGTGTAAATCAGTGTGGGTTCATCCGATGGCAGGGCATTGCGGATGATAGTGTCACCATCAATTATATTATAAATAGAGAAATATCTAGAAACAAGAAGTTACACTTACTTTTTGTTGACCTTTAGGCTGCCTTTAACAGGATTGTGAGAGTGAAGCTATGGGAGAAAATGGTGAGTGTGGGAATTTCTAGAGAGATGGTACGTATGATTAACGATATGTATGATGGGTCATTTGTCAGGGCGGAAGTGAATGATAGGAGTTCCGATTAGTTTGAGACAAAAAGGGCAGTTAGAGAGGGGTGTCCACTAAGCGCTTGTGTGTTTAATATTTATTTGTCAGATTTGGAGGAGGTGTTGATGAAAGGACAAGCCAATGGGCTTATAATAGGGAATGAAAAAGTGTGGTCTCTTACCTATGCGGATGATATTGTATGTATTGCTAGCAGCATAGAAGAGATGAATGAAGTGATTGGGAGGGTTAAAAGGTTCTTGGATAAGAGAGGATTGGAGATGAATATAGAAAAAACTAAGGTACATAAGAAGGGACGGAGGGAATGTAAGAATGACGTTTTTAAAATAGGGGGTCAAATGATAGGGAAGGTAAAGTTGTATAAGTATTTGGGATTCATGCTGGCCCAAAATACTTCGTGCAAAGAGCATATGGTTATGGTTACCAAAACGGCAAGGGGACCTATGGAGAGCATGAGGTTAGTATGGGAAAGAAAGATTGGTGATTCTGTGCGAATGAGGAAAATATTATGGAGGTATGTGTGAATTGTATTATGACGGGTGAATTGAATAGTATGGGACGGAGGTATAGGCGGTTGAGGAACGGAAGATGATTGAGATATGTTGAGACTCAACAGGAATACTCCGACTCCGACACAGGGGAGGAATAACAAGGTGCGTGATAGTATGTATAATAATAGCTATGTGTGGATATGGGACGGTGAGGGAATGGCTCGGTATTTATACTCGAGGTTAAGCATGGCTGGCAAGTGTATGATTGCTGGGTTCAGATGCGGGAATGAGGAGAGGCAAAAAATTCTTGATAGAAGGCTCAGAGCGGTTGCACAATGTATGTGGTAGGTATGAAGAAGATTGGTGTCACTGGATGAATGATTGTGTAGGGCTTGTGTGGTGTGTGGAAGAAAAGGAGTTGAGAGTACACTGGTGGGTAAGTTTGGGAAAGGAAGGAAGGGGAATTGAAATCATGAGGAAAATTAGGAGTGCTTTAAGGGGTAAGCGATAAACCAAAGAAAAGGAGAAGTAGGAGATGGGGTTGAAGGTAAGGCATGGGATAGGTTAACTGAGATTCGAGAATTGTAAGTAAGGAAGGGTAGTTAAGTGAGATAATTATATTAGTAAGGATAAGATATATATTGTTTAGATTTTAAGATACACCGGATTTTTGAATATTGAAATTTTGTTCTTCATTATTTTGTATTTTGTTTAATATGCCAAATAAAGGTTTTTTTATTTTTTTTATTTTTATTTATTTAGAAGAAAGATAGAAACGGCAACGAGTGAATGTATCTTCATGCCAATATGCTTTTAACAGTCACTAGGTGTGTTATCTAACCTTCTCTGTAGGTTCTGTCTCTTTAATTTGGGGAATTCGCTGCTCTTCAGCATTTGAAACACTTTTACAAATGTATGACTATAATTAAAAGCAGTGCATGTAACTCAATTTAAATGTGCAGTAATAAAATAAAAGCTTTCCGCATAATAATGCGGAAAGCATGCACAAATGGTCAAAAATACTGTCTGGTACGCGGGGGTAAATCTAAATACACGATATGAATTACTAGAAAGATAGGTATCCTAGGACTCTACTATGACGCGTAACACAGTCAACTTTTGCTCTGTTATATGGGTCAGTGTACAGTCAACACACGTCATTTATTACTCGATACAATCACATCACCCTGATTACTGTGTACTCACAGCGGTTTACACATAACAGTAAGCCAATGCATATATCCATTAATATTACACAAGCCTCCTCTTGGCGGCGTTCACACGTTACAGTAGAACGCAGCAGTCTATGCATTAGCGGTAACCAGCTGAAAACATTATTTTGTTCTCGAAGCGGTCTCCAGAGAAAACAATGGAGCATGCGTATAGTCCGTATGCCTTTCACGCATCAACATAATATACATGCATAGCTAGCGTACATAAAACGTCATACACACTATATACGGAAAACATATTAAATCTAGGAACATGTAAGCTACAACGACAGTAAAGCCAGCGACAGTTTAACTCTTTCTCTGTCTGCTACATGCTATTATATAGGCGTTCAATTTAATTCCTCTAGTCTCATATGTATGCTGAGCGGTATATTAAAATGCTTTAGATTAATTTGCAGCAGCAAAATTCATGTTTGTTTATCTATTAAATATAAAATACGTTTTATTTACGGTGACAGCTATAATAATATTTTTTTATACAGTAAATCTTTTTAGATACATGCTTTCTTACACTTGCACAAACTTTGTGCGTACTTTGTATGTGTACCAACTTTGTGCGTACCTTGTTTGTGTAAAAACTTTTTATTACACTTATTTGCGTTCGTTTCTGAATGCACTTATGGAGTAAAGTAAACAGTACAATTGGTATCACATTTTAGCTACTGAAGACATTATTTTAAATAATACATCAATCAATAGTGGCGATAACTTAATTCTTCAGTCGTGACGTACGGTCCCACAGACCGACCCAATCAAACACATGTTAACTAACGATGACATAATTTTAAATAATACATCAATTAATGATGTTAATGACAATGTCTTCAGTGGACGCCCGGACCCAATCAAATTTTCTAAGTAATTCTTGAAGAGGGAGTTATTGAAAGTTGCTGCCACAATCTACGACATTGTAGTTGTGCTGTAATTACAGTTCTTATTATGCAATAAAAATCGGTGCAAGAGACCGCTGTCACCACTTACGTTATAAAATTTGCGTGTGCTCTATATTCGTAATTCGATATGGAATGTAAGATTTCTAATTAATTATGACTTATGTGACTACTAATTCATAAATGCGTTTTTATGGATTCGATTTATTTGATTATTTGAGATCAAATCAAAATGACTTCTAATTCATATCAAACTTAGAAAGAAAGATTGCAGCTCATGATGGAAGAAATAATGAACGGAGATGAAGAAGTGTACGACGATGAAGATGTGGATTACGAAATTGAAGAAAAAGAAGAAGATGATGCTCAAACCAGCTTTTAAAAAGGGCAGAATATATTTTATGAAGTTTAATTAATTATCTGCTATTAGAGTTTATTTTCTTATAAATTTGCTTTGATTAGTGTATATTGTTCTATTCATTTTGTTGTTTGGGTATTGTTTACATCGGAAAAGTTTAGTTGTGTAAGTACCAGTTACATTTCGCTATCTGCTTTGGCTTATAGTAAATAGAAGCTTTGAATTCAGCTTGTAGATATTATTTGATAGCTAAGATGTGTTTGTTACGTTTAATTACGATAACTATAAGGATGTCATTTATCTAAGAACGAATTACGAATATGCATACTCTGCATGATTATTATTGATCGACGGTGGTATAGTAGTCTAATAAGTTTATTTTATTATTTAAGAGCGGGTCTAACAGGCAATTGTAAACATAAAATGTGCGGTTAGGTTAATTATTTGTCCAGTGATCGTCATTGTGTGAAATGTAGAGTAGCGTTTCACTCTGTAATTCTCGAAGTCAACAAAGTTTAAGTTTTATGCTACGTAGGTTGCCGAATTTATCCTAGATGGCACTCTTCGTATAACCATTTACTTTGAGGGTTGTATTTGATTAATCAGGAGTGTTATTAGACGATTGTAATTATAAGTGTAATACTCAGGATGTTAATAAGATATAGAGTACTCGTGGCAGTAATTAGAGTACGGTAATTAATTGCATTTGTAGCTCGAAATAACTGACTGTAATTGAGTAACTGTTCCAAATAGTTGAGGAACTGTTCAGTGAGAAATCGCTGGAGCCTGACGACTTGGTTAATAGAATTGTCGTGTTCTTATTGAATTTTGCAGAGATGAGTAATCTGTAATGTTGGTACAATATCGATTGTTCGTTAGCAAGGTACATAGTTATTGTCGCTTTTGTTGTCCAACGTTTTAATTTCAATTTTCCGATTGATCAATGATTGCGTAGGAATTTGTTTGACCAATGAGGTTTTGTTGGTTGCAATTGGTAGGCAAGTGAAAGGGATCCATAATATCTGCTAAGATTTGTGAGACCGGATATGGCCATTCAACCTAGCGTCACCGACCCGCCAGTTGTTCGGCTCGGCTCGGTTTGGGATAGTAAACTTTTTTTTAATTAAACCGCTAGTTACCATGATGGCGCAGCCCAAATTGGGTAAGTTTTTTAATTGTTGAATGTGAAAATGGCGCTAGGGCAAGCGTGTTTGTGAGTTATAGGCGTCCGCTCTAGGACATAGATTGAGGCTGTTAGGTTATGAGGACTTGCGGTGAATGGTAAGTCCTTTCCATGTTAGAGTTTTCATTGCAAGAATTAAGCATCGGCATGCGTTTTTTGGAAGGACTTGTTCGCGTGGTTTTTGTTGGGTAGCAGTCATTTTGGGAGCTGTAAGGACCACGTGCATCTAAGCGGTGTATGTGGGCGGTGGCGACGATTTAAGCAGCTGCTAGAGTCTCCCCAATTTTTAAAATTGTACCATCACTGGAGTCATACCTTAGCCAGCTGTCCGGACCGTTACCCAAATACTGATGGATAAAGTATCTGTTTTTATCTAACCTTATATTTGTCTTGAATGTGATTTTGCGCTCCGCTCCTTTTTTATTATATTTGAATTTGGATTTTGTAGATCAAATTAAATCTTGTTAGGAGTAACTTAATATTTTGGTATTATGTAGTCAGGAAGGAAGTGGGCATTTTCAGTAAGGAAGGGGGCCGTATTATTGTAAAGAATTTTAGCAAATTTATAACGGCTCTTAAAAAAGGTGCCGAAATGTCGTTTTGGTGTTTTTCGGCCCCACTGCATCCTACGAATAATGTAGAAGTTGAGGCACTCTTGGGCTTGCTTCTATTGGGTAGAGATGTAATCATTTGAACGCTGAAGACCTTTTCAAGAATAATGAGTTCCAGAAATATTTCCGTTCACTAAGTCTCTGACTATGTATGATGTCTCTGTATGATGCAAAATTTTATAATACGTACAATCTCAAAGTATCAGAGGAAAGGCCGTTTTCCCAAAGCAACAGTACACAATGAATTGTCGAGCGATTATATGAACAAATTTATGGATCAAATTTATCAGTATTGAATTAGCAGAAAAATTATTCATGGACTTACACTTGTAGGAACAGTAAGAGCCAACATAAGAGAGTTTCCACGGGAGATTGTGCATGCAAGAAAACGAATTATTTAGCAAGTTAAGATTTGATAAGTGTACCCTCATGTGTTATTTACCGAAAAGAAATAAAAATGTTCTTCTAATATCAACATGATAAAATTGATAAACCACAGATTGTTTTGATTATAATAAAACTAAATGTGGCTTGGACGTTGTAGACTAACTATGTTCTATATTATAATTGGGCAAGGCCTAGTTGATGATGACATATTGTTGTATTCTACTGCTTACTGAACATTACGGGCTTAAACAATAAAGTAATATACAGCGCAAGCATATTCTTAGGCGACACTTGAAAATTTAGCATTTAGGTTGATAGATGCTCATCTGGAAACACATATTGTTTCCAATTATCTACCCAAGACCGTACTTCTTAAAATATCTACCAAAGACCGTACTTCCGAAGAAAATTCTTAAAATATGCATGATGGAGCCACCAGAAAAACTGAAGCTATCTGTTGGTAATATGTGTCGTGTGGCTCCCAGAAAATTCGGAAACAAAATATTGTTGATAATGAAATTTTTTATGTATGGACCATGTAGTTGCTTCATGTGCTGATTGCTTCATGATATAATATATTTAAAATTAATTACAAAAACCTGCTTAGAATACTGTTTAAAGTATTTACGTCTACTTTGTAAGTTAGAATTACTTTGGTACACTGAATTCAAGTTTTTATACTACAGTGCATTCTTTGGACTAGCAGTTAGGTCACTATTAATCCTCGCGACTAAGGACTTTGTACACATTATTTACGCTACCATAAACTATAACGATATGAACTGTAAAATGCGAATTTAGCACTTAAATATTATAACCTAAATATTCCATGGACCCCAACTCTAAATTATGCTTCTATATATTCAAAATGTTGAGCAATTTTACTGTGAATTATTATAGTTTAAACTATTATCTGTATTTTATTAAAATTTCTGCTAAAATTTAATTAATAGCACATTTATTGATCCGAAATTTATATTCACCAATTTGAGAGACATGCCAGGCAGCTGTGACCGTGACCGTTTTTATTTCGGAATCTCTTTTCCCTGAGATTTCCACTTCGAAGAGAATTAACGGGAAAAAATAAATTTCCTGAGAAATTTCACACTTATTTTTTGTGTAATTGGGTTTCAGTATTTATGAATTTTAATATTCGAATTAATTATCGATTAAACTCAAATATAATACGAATCCAATAAGCAATATGGAATCATATGTATATTAAGAATATTTTAAAATTCACTTAATCTTTCTCTGTATCTCAGAAAACGTTATTTTAAAAATTTTAGTTATTTATGTAATTTCTTTATTTGTATAATATTTTGTATCAATCAATCAAGTAAAAAAAAACCTCTATTGGCATAACGTCCTATATAACTCCATAAAATTTTTTTTCCCTACAATAACAAATATTACAATAACAATAATCTAAAACCCAAGAAGTGAGGAGAATTTTTTTCACTTACTTTATGTCTTCTGCTTGCTTCTCGTCCTTTTTCTTCTCTCCTCCAAAGTTCTTTCTATTATCCATTATCCTATACCTTCTATTATACTTTCTTACATTCACCACCAAACACCTTTCTTCATCACTCCCATTAATTTCCGTACATTGCAATTTCCGTACGTTTCCCTTCTACTCACTCGCACATTTAAATCTCGCAATTATTCGTTTCTTTTCCATGCTCACATCTGATGTCATATGCTCTGGCATTCCATCCCCATTCAGAATACTTACATATTTTCTATTCTATCTCCCATTCCTCATTCTTTTCAATCTTTCTTGCACCATTCTTATCTCAATGTCATTTGCAGCTTCTTCGACATCACACATTTACCCTAATTATCTTTCCATAGACCATTCTACTGTTTCATACACTTTCTTCCTCTCCTTTGTCCATTCATTCAATCATATACCCTTTCTTTCATCATTCAAACTTTTCAAGTAAACCATTTCCAACAATATCTCATTATCACAAACCTTCCCCCTATACTTTAGTAATTTCTTCATTCCTTTATTCCAACATTTATAGTTTCAATTGGTGTTGACTTTTCCACTTCCATTATTCTCTGCAATACTGCACACATAATCCTCTTCATCTCCACTCTTTTTTTTTACACCCCATACTTTCCCTCCATATAACAATATACTTTGTACAAAAATTTCCATTATTATAATTCTTATTCTCACCCACATTTCCCTTCCCTCATTTCCCTTCCCATACACATCTCAAGCTGTCCATTGTCAGTCTTGCCTATTTTCAGAGTCAACCTTTCATGATCGATGTAATTCCCAGTATAATTTAACGTAAAATCTAAATACTTATACAGTTTAACAATTTCAATCTAATTTCCTCCTAACTCATACATGTGCTTTTTGCTCTTTCTCTCCCATGCCTTCTTATAAACCATCACCTTCTTTGACATATGCGATAAGCATATGAGGCCTACAAGTATCAAGGGCAGTTCAGTACTAAATTAAATGACTTTAGCTCACAACTTTTCGTATTTCTTCAAGCATTCGGGAAATTAAAACTAAGTCAACAATAGCACATATAAATGGCAGACCAAATGCTAGGGAGCAGTTAAAAACTTTTGATAGCAAATTTCAAATTTCAAAAGGTGTAGAAGCCCAGAAAATTCCTTTTCCTTTGAGGATTTTAAATACAATTCCACTGTTATAACTGAATTGAGAACGAGGGTGAAGGATTCAAGTACTAATAAATTTGGACAATTTTTTTTGTAATATTCATATCTTTTTTGTAATTAAAATTTATGAAAAATATATCTCTTTGTTCCGTTCATTTGTCAACTCAAACGCTTTTGATGGTCATAATAAAGTTTTTGATTTTGTAATTAATATGAAACTCTCAAAGAAATTATATTTTCGTTTCAACTTAGTACCTAGGAGAACATCAATTAAATGATAATTTATACCTTACTATTATTGTTTTGTTCTTTTCATATGAAATACAATGTTATTGTCAATCTCATCCCGGAATTTCTTAAGATTTCAGGAAGAAACTTTCCTTCTTCCGTAATACCTTTTCTTATATATATAATGATTCCTTCCTAATTTAATCGAGGAGAAGGCTTGAATTGTTTCATTCAATTAGACCATTCCTTTAATCTGCCTTAATTTAAGGTATTCAGCTTACTTTGCTTCATCTTAGATCTCAAATAATCCAAAGTGGTTGCTGCAATTGAAGAAGACCTCTTAGTAGAAGAATTTGTAACTACGAAAATATTACTTTCCGCGTTTTGAAGGTCCTCTTACAAAGGTAAAGGCCTTTGGAAAGTCTTCTTCTAAAGATGCCTATCTACTTGGTGTCTAAATGAAGAAGACAGTTCCGAATTTTGACAGTTTGCAGAGCAGAACTCTAATTTCCTAATTTTTAGGTTTTTGATTCCTTGCGTTTTGGTTTGAGGATTTTTAGGGTTCTGCGTTATATTTAACCTCTATCTCTCCACCTTCAGCGAATAATTTTATTAACGGCGTACTTTTCTCGCTCGATCTGCTACGAGCATTTCAATGAGTCGAACCTTTTCCTTCTCTTTATAATAGTTCTATTTTTCAGTTCTCCCTTAAGTACATTCTTTCATCAACTTTTTACAGCTCCATGTTTCGATGGGCTTTCAGATATTCAATCATCGATAACCTCTCGACGGTTAATTCTTCTATATTAGAAGCTTTTGAGGCTTCCTTTAATTCTGAAATACGGATGTATCATGGTGCAGCCAATGATCCTCGCAGAAGTTTATTCGTAGCAATTACCCCTTATCGTTCTTGCTGATGCACGGCAACACAATTCACAGCAATACATTGAATCACAGCCATACGTAGCCTGCCGGAAGATGCAATTCCTTATTTTCGCTTTATCTTTCATAAAATCAAATTTCACAATCGGGTACAAGTTTGAAACTGTTTTGCTTCACGCTTCTTGATATGACTGCACCCGTTTATTGTCGAAGGTACACCCGAGGTATTAGCAGTTTTCTTCAGTTTAATTTTTGAATTTCCAAAAACTAATTATATTTCATTTCATTTGACCAAATTTATCACCTTTGTTTTTTATGATTAATACGAAATTTCCAAATT
>WYDF02248189.1:0-20734 GCA_009867245.2 Adranes taylori
GTTCGGAATGGAAGGAGAAAGGGGAGGCCTACATCCAGCAGTGGATATTCAATGGCTGAATAAGAAGAAGAAGAAGATGTCTTATACAAATTTATTTAGGGTAGTAAAATATAAATATTTAGGTTTTATAGGTTTTCACTTAAAACCAAAATATATAGTTATAGATTTCATACAAGCTATTCATAACCGTTTTAAAAAAGTTTTCTCGGATAGCAATATAATAGGTTGTCGGTTTCATTAGATAGTCGGTTTCATAACACAGAGTTGGTGGAGAAAAATTCAATCGTTAGGTTTATCGAATGTCTATAGCAACAATGATTCAGAAAATAGACTCAGTATATTTTTGGTTTACTTTATTTGCCCCTTGGAGAAGTTGGGCATGCTTTTGCGGAGGATCTAATATCAATAATGCCCGTAAACGTAAAATTGACCAATTTGGTTTACTTGGTCAATTCATAGGTACATATCTGAGCATGCAACATTTCCACTTCAAATTTGAGCTGCTTTAACGTCTTTAACTTCCCCAACTACAGTTTATTTGGAATTGCATTATAGCACAGTTTTATGGCAGAGGTTCAAAAGTGTTGTCATACAGGGTGTTCAAAGTAGAAAAAATGTTAATAGAAGGTACCTTCTTATCTCAGTTTTTGCAAGACTATAGTATGACCACCCTGACAAACCTCGAATTCAATACATCATAAAATGCAAAAGAGCAATTAATCAATAATTGTACTCAGTGATGGAGAACATAAATTTACTTTATCATAAAGAAATAGTAATATATCAGTAAGTACATACATTTATTTTTATAAAAATATTATATAGATGTTAGGTCAGGACAATTTTTAAAATTTAATATTGAATATATTTTGGGTACTAGCTATAGTTATAATTAATATAAATATAGAAATACATACCTAAATAAATAAGTTGTTCTCTTCGAATAAGGAAGCATCATCATCAGTTTTCACATTTTCCCCAGAAATAATAATTGGCTCTATTGTTTCCTCTATTAACATATCGAGATTCCAGAATTTTTTCTTCCTCTGCTATGACATGTTTTATAGCGTTTTGCCAATTGTTAGACAAATTTTTTGAGATTGAGTCATATAATAGTTAACGAACATCTTGACGTTGTATTGTTTCTCGCGACATAACCTTTCATTTGAGATCAGATTAGTTCAATGGAGTTAAGATCACAGTAATAAGGTGGTAATCGCAACACCTTAAGTCCACGTTCTTTTGCTATTTCATCTACAGCATACTTCTTAAATTTGGATGAATGTAATTTAAATAACTGAAAAAGCTCTTTTTTGAGTAATCCTTTTTCTGCCTCCATCTCTTTGCTTATTAACGGATCTAAAAGCTCTTGCTTTTTACATTTATTGTTAGGTAACGGTTCCTTTAATTTTGAATGGTAACTGGCATTCTCCATAACTATTACAGAATTGGTCGATTATTAATCTATTGTTTGATTAAAATATTCTTCAAAAATCATTTCTTCCTGGTAATCTTTCGTAGAGTTTTAGACAAACCTTCTGTAAACGCCTCACGAGCATTTGTAACCAGTTTATCTTGCCAAACTTTTGTAACAAAATGTCCTTCATTAATCTATGTTTCATCCAAATAAAAAAAAAATTTGTCTTCCCTTCTCAGTTTTCAAACTTCCCTTAAATATTGCCTCCTCCAACAAATAATTTCTTTTATCTCTATGAGCGAAAATTTTCTATCCAGTTTCTCCCAAATGTATTCTAATTTGTGTAAAATTTTCCGTAATTTGTCTCTTTTAATGTTTGGCAAAGTTTCGTCGCCATTAATGTCTACAAAAGTTTGTCTTTTTTTGTAAATAAAATGAATGCACTTTTCTTCGTATCAATTGTTTTAGAGTACCGTCTATTTGCATGGGTTTTCTCCCTGTTTGAACATTTAGAAACTATACTCCGAACACTTCCAGTTAAATCTTCATTTACAAGAGTCCTGTAGATTTAACACTGCAGTTTTGACATGCACTGTTAAATGACACTTTAATTTCACAGGAGCAAAATTAGACGTCAGTGACGTTTATAGTGCACAAGTTTAATCAATATCGCTTTTTATCGCCTATTAGTACAAAAACGAACAATTCTACACCGACAGAAATGTAAATCTTATATAAAATAATTCACAATCTGCATAACAATTTCTGGCTGCTGATTGGAAATTTTAATCATTTCAAAGTTAAGTGCTTCTTGATGATCATTCTAATAAAGGTGGACCTGTTTTAAAAAACAATTTTATTTATTTTTATATTATTTTTCAAAAATAAAGATTATGATTTTTGTTTCAATTAATTTATTTTTACAATCTTTACTTGTTTTGTGAGGGCAAGTATTATTTAATAATAAATGCTATGCTTGCAAACTTTACTTACATTAATTATATTAATAAATTACATTTGGTGATTCAACAATTTATTACTTTGAATTGCACAATATATTATATTAAGTTACTTATTTTCATTTCTTATTTAATTCAAAAAATTATAAAATTCATTAGTAACATTCACGTAATGGTTTTTACTTCATTCTAGTACTTAAAACATTTAATTTAAATCAACGCCTTAAAGTTTCGATTGCTGCTTGATATATTCTAATAAACTAAACTTTATAGATACATTTCTTACGCTAAAGGCTATCCGACTAAAATCAATCAGAAGGAATATAGAGCGCAAGTCGCATAAATACATCATTGGCTGTCATGTCCTCGGAACAGCTGGGGTCAATTGTATTAATCGACCTGAAGTTGTACTATAGAAATGCCTCTCTTGTGCTTCTTTGAATTGTAAATATTTTATACCTATAGAGATTATATACCTACATTATTTGTTGACTAAAATGACTACAAAATTTGAGACCAGAATATATTGAAATAATTTTGATATAAATAGGTATTTTTTTTTAATTTTAGGTAAAAGCCAAACATTTAATTCTCAGTCGCTGGTTTATGATGTTACATTGGAATTTACTTGCTGTGCTAAATTATTTTTCAAATAGACTAATTATGAAGCATTCCATTCTGTATTTAAAAAATATTGGGAAACACCTCATCCAAATATTCACAAATTTCTAGAATATTTGATTGAGATGCAAACAGATTCTCATGCCAAAATTAATAGTTCTCTAAGGTTAGAAAAACACATAATTCGAACAAAAACAGTGATAAAACAAAAGTGTATTCAGCAAAAAATTAAACAATAAAAAGTTTTGTAGATCAGATTTTATAAAATGTTTTTCTTTTAGTTACAAGATAGAATCATAATAATCAAATAGGCTTTAGTTATTTGATTGGCAAGACAATGACAGTTTTTGAAAAATTACCTAAATGTATTGAAACACGGTTGTATTGTACTCTGAAAATCTCTTCAATTAACAATTTGCTCTCGTATATATATATATATATATATATATATATATAAATGAGTATAAACAAAAGTTTATTATCACAAATATAATACGTTACTTATGGGTTTTTGAAACGCTGAACGTGCAAGGTCGTACACAAATAAAATTAAAATGCATGTGCTAATAATATCTTTTGTAACATAGTTATCAATTAAAGGATATTTCAACAAATAATAGTTTTTCTATGATATTATTAAATGATTACAAACACCGCAATTTTATGGTCATGACTGAATGTTTCTGGATATATTCTTTTTCCAGGAATGGTAATATAAGAACGGGCATTATTTAAGGGATATGAGGCATATGCTTTCTATTAAAACATACGTTGTCGTTAAATAATATTAAGTTTTTAAATGTATAATACATTTCAATAAATATGCTTAGTAACTAAGTCAGGATAAAATGCACTTAAAGAATGTACTTTTTGATATCCGCTTTTATGGGATAAATTATTTAAACATCTGAAATTATTTTACACAACATTAATAACTGAATACGATATTGTGATGATTCCAAGGCATCATGTTAGGCTTCATGTTGCTAATTAGCAATGCATTTTTCAAATATCTAATTAGCATAAAACTGCAATTCTCTTCTCCATTTGTTCATCTCACTATCTTCGCTAGTGTTTGAAACTTCCATACTAAACTTGGGAAAATATATTCAAATGTATAAGTTTGAATAGAATTACTTTTAAGTAAGTTCTGGGTTTCGTTAATTGACATATCCGCGACTGATCACTGGTCTACACAGAGCTAAAAAATTATATATGTATTAAGTTACTTTGCCACATATTTTTAAATAATTGAGCAGAACCATTGACTTAAAATATTATTTGTAATTTTAGCTTTGAATTGAATGCAAAAATAGCAAAAGTTTTATTTGGACTTATTAATGATAAGTAACATGATTTTTTTACAAGATATTTTAAAAGAAAAACAACCAAACAAAAATGATTTGTGTCCAATGTTTTGGGAATAATTGTCTCGATTTCCTAAATAATTACCTAATTTGTCAGTTTTCTTTTCGCGTTTATTTTTACACTCTACTTCGTTCGCAGGTCTAATATTCTCTTATTTCGGTCTTAAAGCTTGATGTAGAACTACAATTTTATCAATAACGTAGCAACTGCTTTCAAATGGCAACTATTCTATATGGTTCAGTGTTATAAAAGATACAAAAGTTGGAACAAATGATTTATAATTATGAATAATCAAATAAGAATCCACCGCTACGAGTTTTGACACCAGAATAATCCAATTACGTTCTCAATTTGAATAATCCAATTAAGTCTAACTAATCCACTTTTCCAACTGAGTGCTATAGGGGGGATGAATTCAAAGAATAGTTATGACGTGAAACTACATTTGTAGAGATAGCAAAAAAAAATGGGACAAAAGACAAACATGGTTGATGCACGCTTACTAAAGATTTGTGATTAACTCTACTTCAGTCAGCACATATTATACATTAAACCGGTTTAAAATATTCCATTTGATACGGAAGAAATTTCGATCTGTGTAATTTCTTCAATGGAATTCTAAGAAATTTGACTTGGCATGATTTTTTTCTTCGCTCTGCTAACAAATGGTTGTTAAAGAGAAATAAATGCAGATAGATCACAAAGGGAGCTATGTGTAAAGTTGAAAACAAGATTACAGTCAAGATGAAGAAAGCACAATCTAATCAAGGTTTGGAAACCACATTTTCAATGCAAACTAATACGTATTTCCTAGATATAGGACCTTACCCACAATACCTCTACGAGTGAACTAAAGCATAGTTACGCCAAGCTTCTTGTATATCTCCGTTGCCTCATAACGTGCCGGGCCATGTTCCATTGTTTTCAAACCGCACGCATTAATAATAATTAGAATATAGATCCACAACGTTGGATATAAATGAATCAAAACCTAGGCCTTGCTGAACATTTGCCCGCATGAAAAGAACACTGAACAAAATTGCTTACAAATTGTCCAGAGTACTTTAGAAAGACAAGATATGCACTGAAGTAGAATCAAATTCTACTTTAATATATATATATATATATATATATATATGACCCCATGGGGTACTCAGTCTCCTCGCTCTAAGCCATACATATCTCATTAACAAGGCAGTCTGTACAATATACTACTTTACAACGCTTGATCCATCTCTCCCCAACTATATTTCTTATTATATTTTGAGCTTTATTGTTCCATTTACAAGGTATACTGGAAATAATCACATCTTACTGCGCATGCTCTGAATTTTAAGTTTCATCTATCATCTACCCAAGGCGTGCTTAAAATTAGCAATGGTTCTAGTAAACGCACAGAAGACAAAGTAAACAGTTTGATGTGAAACATGCCATAAACTTAAGGGGTCAACAGAACCTAAATGTCGCCCAACACGTACACAACAATGTTTTAGGTGATAGATGTATGAGCATGTACAATTTGGATGTAAAGCGAGTATGTATGTACTGTGCAGGGAGTCATACGTCATGGGAGTGCACTAAACAAAATGGGCGTGTACTTATATGTACATGCGCGGGTGATTATAGTCCTAGTGATTGGAACTGTTTGAAAAGCCCTGAAGTCAATAAGCAGCAAAACGAACAAGAAAAACGTTAGAAAGTTGACCCACTAGTGCAGCCAAATATTAGTTTCGCCCTAAAGCACAGGGCCTTAACACACAAAGTGAAAATGATGACCATGACACAAGGATTAAATTGTGATAAATATGAGTGAAATTGTGAGAAATAATCAGCAGGACATTAAGAACTCTTAATGGATTGTAACACAAAAGTAAGAATAGCAACCTCGAATGCGACCGGTTTAAACAACAAACTAGGACAAATAAAAACCTTCTTGTACGAAGAACAGATTTCTGCAATGTTTTTGTCCGAAACAAAACTTAATGAAGGAGACCGGATATCAATCCCAGGAATTAAGATATTCAAAAAATACAAACCTTCAAACAGTGGCGGGGGCGTAGTTACCGTCATAAGAAAAAAAATTGATTAACAAACGGGTGATGGAACCACAAAACAGAAGCCATCGCAATCAATACAAAATTTTGGAGGCGCGCAGGTAACGTTGGCAGTGCTGTACCTGCCATCAGTTAAAGGGTCGATTTAAACGCCAAGCATTCGTCTTGGGAATGCTTGGTAAAATAAGTAACCAGTCAGGAAAAAACTAACTAAGTTTTTAAAAAACGAAGAAGTCATCATCCAGAACAAACCCACATAATTGCCGTCCAGAATCGACAGAAGAGGTGACATAATAGACATTTTCCTTAAGATTTATAAGGAAAAAACAGCAAATGTCAAGTATGCATAATCTTCGGACCATCTGCCTGTCATTACGGAATTAGAAAACTATTCTATCCACACAAAGCGTACGCTAAACAAAGTTAAGTAGCATATCTACATATATAAAGTAACAAAATTATAACTTCTTCAGAAAATATCCAAACCATAAATGGATTTGAAGAAGAAGTGGTACACTTAAGAAAGTTTATTCAGGAAAAAACTAAGCACAGAACTGTCACTGCTCTTGGAAACAAATGATCGCTAAAGAGGGAGAAGAAAATAATTGAAAACAAAAACAGACTGAGGAAGAAGTTTCCTGAAACACGGCACCCACATTGACAAAGAAAAGCTGAAAAAAGCATAACAACAGCTCAAGGAAATGTTGTGCAAAACTGGAGGGGAAAGCTGGAATGAAGCAAAAGGCATGCAAGTGAATCAGACCTATGGCGGTTTCTAAGAAAACTAAAAACAACCAGAAGAGAACAATCCAATGAGAGGTAAGAATGGACAATTGGTCTTTGAAGAAAAAGATAAAACGGAGATCTGCCAAGCATTTTGAAAATCAATTTCCTACTCTCCCATTCATAGATCAGGCGGTTGAGCGACCCTCTGCAAATTAAAAAGGACGTTGTTTTTTAAGTACAAACAAGTAGAAGAAAATGAAACTGAAGAAATAATAAAGAAGCTGAATCCGCGGAAAGCTCCAGATAATGATTGCATATTCAACATGGCACTAAAACTCCTTCCCTCGAAAGCAATTAGTACGTTGACAAACATCATAAACAAAGGATGAAACCCCAGCTGAGCCTGATAATAGACGACCAATCAGTCTCATTAACAGCTTTCTCAAAATAATGGAAATTATAATGAAAAATCGGATCGAAAAATGCCGGGGCCAAACAACGTAATACCTAACGTAGAAAGCCTACAAGCACGTGTGGAGGAAGGGATTGATTTCTAAATTGACAGTACTTAAGTTTCCTGTGGAACTAATAAAGATTACAAACGTTTTCTAAGAGGATAGAACTTACTTCAACAAAACGAGAAGCTCATAAAGGATGGTTTACTCTTATCGCTAGTGTTATTTAATATATTTGTGCCGAAACTCTAACATCTGAAACAAACCAAAATGCTACATTTTGCTGATAACGCAGCAATAGTACCAAATGACCGGAATCCCTCATTTGCAAAAGCTAGCCTCATGCAAGGATTAAGGCTAATCTCAGAGTTTTACGACGTATGGAAAATCTAAATCGACGCGACAAAAACATCGAATTAAAATTAAAAAAGAAACAAATTGAAATAAAAAGGCTAGCAACGTACCTTGGCTGTACATTTGACTACAAGCTAGATTTGAGGTCACACATTTAAAGAGGAGAAAGGATTGCAATTAACACTGATCGCAGACTTTACCCTAGACTAAAATTTGACTCAAAGTTAAACTTAAGAGCCAGAGCAAAGATCATGAATTGCGTGTTTCGCCATCTGTTAATGTATAGATGTTAGCTTTGGTCAAGAAGCTCCGAAAAGGCAAATGTTACACAAAACAAACTGCTTAGAAAATCAGTCGACGCCGTATGGTACACAAGACACTCTGAATTAATGGAGGCCATAAAAGTTTGCAGAGTTCGGCCATTGCAGAGCCATTGCAGAGGCCATTGCAGAGCTTCGGACAGAACAGAACGTAGACAACAGTTAATTGAATGGCCGAACTCTCACCCTAATAACGAAATGCAGAAGCTGGCCGAGAGAATGCAATATTCATATAAAGCAACAAAAGAGAGGTTGAGACAAGGAAAACAAAAAAGACAAGCAAAATCAAGCTGTTCGGCTGTACCCATTGAACACGCCTCATTGTGGTTCGAGCGGACAAACAATTCCAATATAATAGCTTTGCATTGAAGTGGGAAAGAATAGGGTAAACAAATAGAATAAAACAATTGTAAAGAAAAAATTAACAATAAATATCGCGTAAAAAATTTAAATTAAAAACAAAAAAATTGTTTTAAGTTTAGAAGAAACATCTTAAACTAGTTGTTCATGAAAAATTTTTAATTTGTAAATAGTTCATCAATACGTATGTTTTGATCTTGAAATAATTATTTGCTGTATCAGCAAATAGTAAATTTTAAAATATAGTACTTCGTTGTGTATTTGTTGTTATTCCAACCTAATATTATATATCACGTTTATAATATACAAATGCTATTGACCTAGCTAGTATGACTTACACTAGTGATTCTCAGCCCGTGTTCCGTCGAACATTTGTGTTCCGTGACGTTGGAGAAACCGCTTCCCAAAATTTAGAAATTGCAAAGCATAATTTAAAATGTCAACCAATTTAAAATGTTACAATGTTACAAGAAGAGGAATAATTCATTACATTTTGAACAGATCAAAATGAAATTTAGTAAAATAACAGATAACGTATTTTGGATTTCTGTGCAAACTGTGTTTAAAACTATATCTGAAAATACATTTTCAGAAATATAATTTTTTTGTATATGCTTAACTAAACTTAAAATTCATCTTCTATAACTGTTCTTAATCAAATTTATTCTAAGGATGCTTCTTACGTTGATTAACAAAAAATTATAGAAGTACAACTTTATAATAATCAGACTGGCAAATTACGATTTTATATTGTAAAGATAAAAAGTCTTCTAAAAAGGTTGAGCATCACTGACTTATACAATTTAATTCTTTAAATATTGTTTTGATTAAAATTGACAAAATATCTCTAAATATTAATTTTCAATTTAATACAATTAATAGAAAATGAATGAAATATTTTCTTTTGAATTTTATTCTCATCTCCTATAGTTGGACGTTGCTTACACTGTTCAGCTTGATTGAGCAAACACTGAATTTCTTATTTTCTGTAGTAAATGTGTGTGGTTTTTAACTACAAGTACAAAATGCTGGAAAGTTTTTCTAACCATTACATTATATGTTACTTGCAAAATTCATGAATCACTTTATTCCAGATAAAAATAACTACCAAGAGCTTACATGTGAAAGCAACGTGTGAGGTATTAGTATATAGGCAATACGAGACACTCAAAATAATACTCCACAAACAGCTAGACGGTGGAGAGAAGCAAACGGAATCGAGAAAGATGCGTTCTTCGTTCGATTCAAGTGAGTGATTCGAAGGATGTAGATGAGTGGAGAATATAGGAAAGCGATGGAGATGAAGTGACGTGAATTCGGCTATAGTAGTGCTTGTCGATGCGATGTGTCGACCGAGCGAAAATTTCAGATAAAATTGCGGCCGCGTTGAAAATTAACAATTAGCGAGCTACCTTAATAAATTGCTTTCCTAATTACGTTTTACAGGTTATCACATTCAATACATAGTTTGTTTGAAATGTCATTTGCTTAGCGTCAAAGATTTGTTCCTATAAAAGTCTCAGTAAATGACATTTTTTTACAAGTCTAAAATAAAAATATGGTGTACTTCCAAATATGATGTACACTAGTAATTGACAACCGGCAACTGTGTAACATAGACAACCGCGACGTCTGATGATAGTCTTGATAGGAGTATTAAACAAAATACACTTTTCACTTATTTGTCTCTTTCTCTGAAATCGAGTGTAAAATGAAGTTCATACAATGTTGGTTGCTCCCGGATTGTATCAAAGTGCAGCAATTCGGAATCTGCACGCATCTCGACTCCGCGATGCATGAAAACATGCTCTACTTTTGTTAAGATGCTGCATTTATGGTGACTATTATCGTAATATTTAAGTACCAATATTTAAATAAATTCATATTTTTAGACAACATAACCTGAAAATATGAAACAATCACACCTTAGGCGTTGTCTTTCGCAGGTCGTTTGTAAAACATTACATGGGCCAGACTGATGTAAAGCAAGCATCGAATATTTAATTGAACTATATTACTTGCAACCAAATATGTATTTGACAAATATGAAGCGTACAAATTCAAAAATAAAAAGTTTGATTCTTTACAGAATATAAAGGCAAATTTGATAACAACTTGGTACAGGACATATCAATAAAAAAAAATCAGATATGTACATCAATATCTTAAGAAGTATAATTTTATTTTAGTAGTACGGACGCAGTATTTTAAAGAATTAAAAAAAAAAGTGAAATATAATTATCTCAGTGGCGCAAGCACTGAAGAGAGAGTTGTGCACTAAAGCTTTGGTGCTTTGACATGGTAAATTTTCTTGAGTAGTAATAGAGCAGCGCGCCAATCAATTAGCAATCTAGAGTTGAATGCCATTGTTTTTGAGGTAAAAAACTGATGAGTCAGATATTATATTTGAAGGAACGCTGACGGAATTAGATAATTACGAAATAGATACGCTCAATTTAAGATTCTCAGTGGAAGAGGTGTTTATGCCAATTAGAAACAGAAAGGCAACAACAATCAACATGCAAAGAGTTCTAGTGGAATTAGTTAGACGTGCATCTGAAATATGCAATGCATATTTCAGATTAGTTGCAACTGAAATGAGAAAATTTAATTCCGTAGAATCTATTAGAGATCTAAACAGGGTAGTAGTTACGGCTATTTTGAACATGCAAAAAGAAGAAACTTACCCAAATTTTAACAGGTTATACTTACTGCTCAGAAATCTTATAGTACAAGTGCGAAGTTTACAAACTCGGCGAGTCCGAGTCGACTCCAGATCTAAATCTAACCTCAAATCTATAAGCGAAAATATAACCGAAAATGTTCACTATTTTGGAGTTCAATAATAATTCTCATAGCTGAATCACTGTTTAACAAAAAAAAGTTACTAAAATCTGTTGAAATTAGAATTAGTCATTATATAACAAGATTTTCAACTAATATTTGTGCTCGTACAATGAAATTAAAAAGGAAATGTACTGAAATTTATTTATTGATCAATTCATTAAATTTTAAAATTTAATTTTCAAACAAGACATAACTATTTAAACATTTATTCAATTTAATTGCTTTTTTTTGGTCTTAGGATAAAAGTATTTGAGAAATACGAACGAAATTAAGAGACTTGTCTGCAAGTCTTGATCTGATTGTAATGTTCGTACAACTTTTTGAAAACTTACTATTACGTACACATACAATCCATTTCAAATTCTTACTATTTAATCTCGAGGTAAAAAATTTTATAGGTACACTTTCATTAGTTGTATACAATAATTTTTGCGTTTCTCCATTATCTGACTGAGATATAGTGAGTTTACTTAAAAAAGCATCTACTTCTTAGTGCTACCAAACTCATACAAACTGGAAAGCCCTTGCTTCACATTTTGTATTTTAGCCATCAAAACATATACTTTACTTTGATAAGTAATAATATTTTAAATTATTTACTAATTTTAAATTAGAGACATATAGTTCTTTCATTTGTAACTTCGAATTTTCTGATAATAACCTACATTTTAAAACAAAATTTGTTAATATTTTTTACTCTTTTCCTTTAACATACTACCGTACAATAAAACAGCATCTACTAACTATTTAAAAACTTCCTCACTTCCATTCATACTAGGTATAAGACTAGTAGCTAATTTTATATCAACAAAATCGGCCCTTGTTTTCAATCTCTCAATTATTCTGATACTATTTTATTCTGGATTATTATTTAGCTACTGAATTCTACATGTCACGTCGGAGAGAACAATCCTCCGTCCTAAAAATAACGTGACAATATTTGGTAAGTTCCATTTGAATTTAAACTCTTTAACTTTATTAAGCAATTCTGCTGCTGTATGAGGTATGTAAAAATCTTTAACTGATACTCAATTTCACCTTATGGACTTTTGTAATTTTGAATAAGTAGTTCGACATAAGTAGTTTCCATTATTATGGTGTTAATCGATGTGCGTCCCGTACGAAAATTATAATGTAGGCTTTGAAACGATTCGCCATTTATGAAATACCAGATTGTTTAAATAAATATATTTCCAATTGAAACTGGAAATTATCTTGTTCAAATTGTATCTTGTTTAGTGATATCTACTTCTACAAGACACAATGATTTCTCAAATGTTGTTTTGTCCATTCTCATAAAATACTTGAAACTACGCAGATCTTGACATTCGTCACTTACCCTTTTTCTTCACGTTTATCAATCCGTTACATCAAGTAATAAAGATGCTGCGTCTATTATAACATGGTACAGGGCAATTTGGTCTGGATCCATTTTGATTTCACAAATAAAAATAAAACACATAAAAGAAAAAACGTTTATATTTGCAGAATCTTTCTTGGCATAATTTCTGAACAATACTCACTGTGCTGAATTTTAATAACGCGAGTTTAGTAGTAATTTGAGCTAACAATAATTATAAAACAATAAATTTACACTACAAAAATATATGACTCAATGATTGACCAAAATTACCCTTTGGCTTTATTAGTTCAATAAGAACAAAGAAAAACAGGTACAATTGAATACTTTCAATTGACAAACATCCAAACCTCTTATAGAGCGAAAACCATGTTAATACGAAGGAGGCTTGAACGAGAGTGGTTTATGCAGATTCTTTAGTGACCATATTCGTCGAAAAGCATCGGATGCCGGTACCCGGCCTAATTTGAGTTATTGACTAAATACAAGCGGGCGGTTTATGGCCCATTCAAATGCGTTTGCGGATACATTTAATTTTGCTTGCTTTCTCATGCTAGGAAAAAGCTTTTGTCAAGGACATCAATAAACCGTTTTGTACGAATCGTTTTATTATAATCAAAGCAAAATGTATATTTGAAAATCGATAACGAAAAATATTTCAATTACGCGTTATTTATTTAAACCCTAATTGCTTAAAACTTATTTAACTAGCTTAATTATTTTGTCCACATACTTTAATATTCCCTCGCAATTACTAGCACTAAATTGATGCGTTATCAAATCAAAAACAAATACCTAGCTAAATGCGTAACTATTGACTTCATTAATTAACTAACTTACACTAATGATATACAATTAAATTTTTATTGATAGGGTACCAGACGACCAGGGAGCACCATATCCTTTGTTATCCATTACTTCTCCAATTACCATGTCAAGATTCATTAACCTTCTCCTTATTTAACGCTTTTAATTATATAGTTTTTTTTAATTGTACCACATGCTGTTAATATGGAAGTTGCCGTTCATTTAGTTGCGCAATGAACTAGTTGCATTGTGTAACATTAGCTTAAGTAGATCTATTAAATGTTACCAATCTGTTACTATTGTGTTTTTGATCTTAAAATAAATACTACTTCTAAAAACATAATTGGAGCAAATGAAGTATTAAAGCTATTGATTTTGTTTGTCAAACCTGATATAAATACATTTTCATTTACGTCCATAGACTATCGTTTTACAAAATCTCACTAAAAACAAACAAAATAATACATTGTCGGTACAGTCAAGTGCCATCTGATAGGAAATTCTAATTACAATCTACCGTTTACATTGATATAGCACTAAATACTTATATTATTACCGAGTAGATCCAATTAAGAATATTTTATATTGAATGTTTAACATTTTAACAAAATCAATCAGCATACATAATAATCTAATAAGATTCTTGTAGAATATTTTATTAATTAAAGGATTTAAAGAAATATAGCAATATAAATTTTATTTATATTAATCGTCTTTATACAAATCTTATTTTCAAATTTTTTTGATCTAGCTTTTTTGATTGTTCAAGTGTGTTCTTCTACCTGCGGTTCTGTGGAGCTTATTTTAACTAATTGAAATGAAAAATAACGGTGTTAGCTTCCGGGATTGTTCTCATCTGTAACTATTTTAAATCAACAAATATTTAAAAAAGTTTAAATATTTTACAGTTCTGACGTATGATACTTTGAATTTTTCACGTCCTGAATAAATATCTCTTTGTATCAGGTACGCCGATCTCTCATCTGAAAAAAAACTATTACGCGGGAGGAGTTTCTAAGATTTATTCATATTGAGCCAAAGGTTTGCCTTTAACTATTTTGAATACACTTCATACACATGGTCTAGATCACAACTGCATGTGACGATTCCACTGTTATGAGTGGTAGCTTAAAGGGATTTCAAACAATTATTAATGAACAGTTTCTCAGAACAAGGCTTTATGTGCACTGCACCGCTCATTTGCTTAGCCTAATATTGGTACATACTAGAGAACTACCAACTATTCGAAACTGCATCGGTACGATAAAAAGCATCGTCCGCCATTCGGCTCTTCGATAGGGATTTTTCAATCTACCCTTATTACTTGATGGACGGAGACTAGTTGGGCGGAGAAATATGCGTCAATTGAAAGATTTGCAGTATTATATGAAGTTATATAACAAACTCTTGAGAGTCTGCAAGCTTCAGCTCAAGAACTTACTGCTTGAGGTCATCAACTTCACACCGGTATTGAGAATCCAAAATTTATAATGATAACGGTTATTTTGAAGACAATTTTTGGTGATATGACAAACTGAAACAAAGAGGTAAAGTAAACTTACCTAAAGTGTGCAGCTACATGCGGATAAATATCCACACTAAGATCTCTAAGAAGAGAACAACGATTCATGCGAATTATTCAAGAAGCTCTAAAGAAATAATTATTCCGTGTTTGGCTGAAAAGCTTGTTCAACTCCAGACCCAGCCGAAGAACATAACCGTAGCAATTTTTTCTTTTCTTGGTGGATCAGTTGAACACAGAGCTTGAAACACGCTTCCAAACTCATAAACCTGCCATTCAGCTCTTGATTAGTGTCGACCTAAAATGTACAAAAACTATCAATCTAATCGAAAAACCTAGAACCTCTATAGAGTTTGCATGATCAAAAATTGTTGTCATTTAACAGTAAGTAAAACCTGTGATACACAAGATGGATAGATTCTTCTGAAACCCCATCTACTGCTCTTGACGCCATTGACGCATGTATTGCGGATTTCTGTCCAAATATACAAACAATACTGCAAATTTCTGCAACTCTGTCCCTTTCAACAGCGACTCTAGTACTTTTCCCCGTTGGGGCGACCAAACAGCTACGCCTGAAACAAAATACGTCAGGAGCGCCTTTTCTTGAGGTTAGCTTTTCTCATAATACACCGAAATAAACAAAAAACAAAATCTCACTCTTAAAATATTTGGAGAGATCGAGGTGGTAGAACTAAGTATAGAAGAGGTAAGGAATGAGAGGGAAAATGAAAATGCGAGGAGCAGCAGGACCGAATAGAAGAGGTTAGGAGTGACATGGGGAAAATTAAAATGGGAGGAGCAGCAGGACTGAATATGGTGCCGGTGGATATATGGGAATGTATGAATCAGAAGGGTATACGTACGTTGGTAAGAGGGATGAATAGAATATGGAAAGAATAGGAAAGAGTGCCAGATGAATGGAAGAAAATATAAATTATGCCAATGTATAAGAGAGGAAATATAATGGATGCAGAGAGTTATAGGGGAGTAACAATTATGGATGGGCTATATAGACTGTACGCGAAAGTGATAAATAGAAGGTTGGAAAAAGAAGTAAGGATGAAGAGATTTCTGTCGCACACTCAGAATGGATTTATTAGAGATAGCGGGACGGCTGATAGTATTGTGACAATCAACTATGTTGTGAACATGCAGATCGCGAAAAGTAAGGATGAGAGTGACTGAAAGGATATCAGAATGCTTTGCAACCAAATCGGGACTGAGACAGGGATGCTCACTAAGTGCTTGTCTATTTAACATATAGTAGTCAGATTTAGAGGGTGTGTTGAAGATTGGAAGTATGAGGGTGTGGTCTCTTACATATGCGGATGATATAGTATACATGGCGAGTGATAGAGAAGAAATGAAAAAAATATTGGGAGAGTGAAGGAATATATGGATAGAAGGGGATTGGAAGTGAATGTGGAAAATACAAAAATAATGATGTATAAGTAGGGAGAGAGGGAATGTATAAAGCATGAATTCAAGATGGGAGGATATAAGATTGAAAGAGTAAATAAATATAAATATATGTGGAGATGGTGACAAAAAAGGCAATGGGAGTTATAGAGCGAATGAGGCTGCAATGGGACAGAAAGTTTAGGGAGTCAGTGACAATGAGGCCGAAGATTATGGAAGTGTGTGTGAACAGTATAATGATGTATGGGGCTGAGGTTTTGGTGGCAAAAGAAAGATAGAGGATTGAGAAGATACAGGTTGGATGCGTGAAAAGGATGCTGGAATTAGATAAGAACATTAAGAATGAGATATAATAGACGAGATTGGAAAATATAAATGCTGGATAAGTGGAATGAAAAAAATTGTGAAGTTTGAAGCGAAGATGTGTAAAGATGAAGGGACAAAGCTGGTTAAAGAAGTGTACATTGAGGGAATGCAGAATGAGGTGGGAGTTGGGTGTGTGAATGAATGGATTAAGTGTAGAGACAGACTGAGTAAGAAGATTGGATGGTCGACTGGTGGTTTGAGAATACTATTGGAGGCGATGATGTGGTGAATGAGATCATTCAGAGGATGAGGGATGTGGAAATGCAAGAGGGTATGGAACAATAAATCAAAGTAGGTTTAATAGTAGGTATATGTGGAGTATGTATGAGGAGGATATGGCCAAACATTTAGCATCTAGATTTAGCATGGGAGAGAAAAGAATGACTGCAAGGTTTAGATATGGAAATGAGAAGGGTGGATATAGGTATTGGATGAAAGAGCAAGAAAGAATGTGTAGGATTTGCGGAAAGAAAGAAGAAGAATGGAATCATTGGATGAATGAGTGTAAGGGGTCCAAATAGAGTGAGAAAGAAAATGAGTTGGGGGAAACTAGAGAGTAAGTTTGGGAAAAGGCGGGAAGGGTTTAGATATAATGAAAAGAATAATGACGGAAATAAGTAATTGAAGGTAAAAAAAAATATGGGATAGGAGAGGGGTTTGAAAACAAGGAGGAGGTAAGTAATGGAAAATAAGGAAACAGTAAGGGATAAAGATGTGTGCAAGGAGTGAAAAAAGATTGATAAAATGATATGAGGCAAATAAAAAAAAATGGATAAGAGGAAAAATGGATAGGAATTTTGGTAGATCGGAGGTCATAAGCAATGTGGGAGAAGGGGAAGAGGATGTGAAAGTGAAGAGATGGAGGTATCATCTAGGTGAGAGTAGGAAGGGGCAAGGGCGAGAGCCTTCCCCTTCTCCAGAGGATAGAATTGCTTTTTTATTTAATTATATAAAAAAATTATGAAGTATATTTAGTTATGTATTATTATATGAAGTATATGAATTGTTCTTTGTGTTATTATATGCCAATAAAGGTTTGTTTAATTTAATCTACTTGAATGTATACATGTAATATGATTATGCCAATAAAGGTTTATTGATGTATTTATTATTATTTAGCAAACTCCTTCCATAGAAATGTTATAGGTCTTTTCGGTAGTAGTCAGTGCAACTGAAGAAATAGTTGATGATCTGTGAAGTATTAAAAAAAGTGACTAAGATAATATTAGGCCATCAACAGATTTTATACACTATTCCTATTTTTTGTACAAGTGGGAGAGTGGAGCGACATACTAAAAAAGCTTAACATAATTTAGTGCGAACATAATAAACGGTAGCCTATTGAACTACAGGAAAATTATTTTCCCAAAGAAAGTTTGGCATAATTAAACAATTCGGACAACTACTTGACAAAAATGGACACAATTTTAAAGATCTCTTCAACGTTGGTCGTTTACATGCAAAAATAAAAGAAACAAAGTCTATACTCTCTTAAGTTTATACCTGTTCACATTGGAATGCAACATGAGACTCAACTTACACGTTCTTTTATCGCATTTGGATGTACTGGAAGATACTTAATTGACTAGAACACCCTTGCCTCTAATTGCTTTTCGAGGAAAATCTCAAAACACTCAAGGCTTATTTTGTCTTACAAAGAGCTTTTTCGTGAGATATCCAGAAGCATAAACACCTGTATTAAAATAGATTTGGATTGGGACAGCAACAATTTATAACTCGTTCTAGATCCATGGAAAGTTTTGATACCACAATAGGTAACATATCTTTTTCGCGCCCGATTACTGCTATTCCTTGTGGTAAGTGATCCATTTCCATTTAAGTATGAAAATTTCAGTTTATTAATTGAAATTTTTTGAATAGACTGTTATGGGTCCTCAGTAATAATGAGTAGAGCATACTTTTTGCTAATTCACCAATTTATTTCTAAAACACCTAAAAGTTCATCGTTAAAATAACATTAAACTAAGATCTATATTATCAAAATTCGTTATTCTCCTCTTGTAGTTGTTATCGGCTGAACAGCCTCTAATGAAAAAAAAAGAGAAATGAATAAAGCCAAATAATATTATAATCACCAATTAATTAATTCCGTGAAAAAATATCGGCACGAGACATTATTTTATTTAATGGAACTTACCTAGATAAACAAATCAATAATTAATAAATTATATAATATAATTAAACGAATAAATTTATGCGGTGTATAACTATAGAATTTTTGTGAGATATGTATATAGATATATAGAAGAACCGACTGGTGCAGTATGTAGTTTATGGTTCTTTCATACACGTGCGTTTTTAGACGCAATTGTTTCAAAGTTTTTATTTACGCTAGACGCTTAACGAAATAAAATTGTGGATGTATGTATATACTAGATGCCAATTCAACCAAACATTTTAATGGCGTAACGGATTTTCCTATTTACTTCGAAAATTGTTGCTATTTTTGAGCTTTTGCTCATGTAAAGTTACCAATACCTTTCAGTACATAAAAAGTTTATATACACTAGAGATTTGATATAAAAGGCTCCCATAGATTACACTAACCAGATGCATTTTGGGTTATGTGCTGGTTGTTTTCGAGCGAGCGTTTCGCACATTCATCTTCGAATATAAGACTTGTCTATTGCACACCAAACATTATTCGCAGTATTAAGTATGGTTTGCTCAAGAAGTGCCAGTAGCAATTCGCTTGTTTTATTTATTTAAATTAAAGTCAACGTTCAAATTAATTTCCTGTGAAATCAAATGTATAATTAAGAGCAAAACAAAGTCAATGCTAAATAACGCTGCACAACGCATCAGCAGAATCTTCCAATTCTTCTCATTTTCACTCATCTTTTCTTCTGCTGGTATTTATCGTATTTATATTTTCTAACTCCCCCCTTACGCACTAACCGTGTCTTCGACCAGTCCGAGAGAGGGCCATGTCAATGGAAAAGCAACAATCAATAACCTCACAAGTTAACCTCAACGAGTCAACCTCACCAACGAATTATGTTATTCATTCTTTCACATAATGAGTCAACATCACCAACGGTTCGACGTCATCAATCCAAGCAACTAATTCATCTCCAACAATTAGATCGTCTCCAATCGCTCACACCACACAACCACGTATATTTCACTCAATTTAATCTGTTCATCATCGTCCGCTAATTCGCTAAGTTCGCTAATATTTTTATCTTTGCATTTTCTAATGAAGCCTAACTACTTTTGCATTATAATTAAATTCTAACAGCATGTCAATCATTTAAATTGGGAAGAAAATGAAGACCATATTTGATGCAAGCATACCAGAGAAAATTTTTTATGCTTGCTGCGACATGTTTTTTTTTACTGTGATACCTATTCACCTACAGCTTAATATTATATTGGGCCGGATTTGAAAAATCAGCCCGACTGGATAAAATTAATATATAGAGTTTTATGCACGAGATTATTTAGTATATCGGATATATAATATTACCTATTACGTAGTTTGGGATGACTTCCCTAATTCAAGACTCCAGATAGGCTCTAAAAAGTAAGGACAAGAAAGGATATTCAAACAGTGCCTGCCTCCTTTTCTTGGTATAACTTTTTTGCCATCCCCGTTCTGACTTCCCCCGTTACCATCCCCGTTACAAATAAGAAAAATTGGCTGGATTGGTAATTATGGGTGTATATTCCAAATTTCCAAATGACTAAACAGCGACGACGACAAAGAACAATACAAGAAACTGAGCATAGATATAAAACAGCGATGTAAACGG
>WYDF02248300.1:0-20732 GCA_009867245.2 Adranes taylori
ATAATATATATATATATATATATATATATATATGTATAAAACATAAAACCGCACCCAATTAAAGGGTGGATGAAAGTTCATTAGCATTGAACTAAATTCGTTCATTCACTTTTACGCCAGAATGTGTACATATGTCGTTGAATACAATTTGCTATAAATGCAATTAATTATTATGCCTTGAAATCACACATAATATTTATATATCTGACACAGAATACATTATCAATATATAATTAATAGAAAACTAATGAGTTAATATTAGACGCCAATATTATAGGCAATTACAGGAATAATTCCACTACACCTGTACAAAGTGACACCTGCGTTTTAACTTCTTACGCGTATATCTATTCTTTCAGATACAATGAGTCTCGATTTCCCTTAAATCATCCCAAGACCTGAATACGTCTAATTATTTTTGGCGTCACAATTTTGTAGCTAATTTGGGGGCCGCATGCCCAAATTCAGTGTCATTGGCGTATATGATTCTATGATGTGACATGATTGTCTTGAATTTGTGCTGGAGGCATATCATAACTAATATAAAGTTAGTAAGTTTAGTAGTAGTTTTTCATTTTTATTGTTGAGTATTAGTCATTAATTCCATACTAGTCTGTAAATTTAAACCCAATTCATTCTAGCGAATTACTTGAATTATGTCTAGAAAACGTAGGCTTTAAAATATCGTTCGCTATTACGCAAAGTAGTAGGACGTACATAATCATCTATAATTTTAAGATCTACAATAATCTGACGATGCGATGCTGGAAAGACTGCAGTAGAAAAACCCGGTAGCCACGTTTCATTCGAATTTTCACGAAAACCATATAATATATGAAGTGAGCGTGCAGTATGCGAACTTAATATTCGAGTAGTGCATGCATTTCAACTTGCGGTTGGAAATGAGTCAAAAGCACGTGTCCAATGGCTGGAAGCGTTTTTGGAAAGTGTGTTGGGGGGAAGTTGATTAGACGAGACGAGGTAGGGCACGTGGCCAAGTGGGTGGCCAATATTGAAAATTGCATAATTTTCAACGATGATTGACTAGTAAAACAATATGTTAGATTATTATATCATATTTCTATACCCCAGTCTAATTTAGTATTTCTTTTTGTAAATATATAAACTGTATCGTACATACATATTTTTTTATCCTAACTCAAAAAAGTTAATTTCTTTACTACTGTAATTAATCTATGCAATTAGAAAATTAAAAATGGTCCTTGCCGGATAAGGATTGTGGACGCATAATGCGACCTAGCGAAACCTAAAAAATAAAACAGATATAAAATCTCACAAAGCAAGTGGGTCCTTGAACATCTGTTCTCGTAATAAAAAAGAGGATAAAGCGTATTGGAATGAGTTCATGCAGAAATTGGAATCGTAATCTAAGATATCAATCTACAATTTCAAATGCACAGGTTTTTTGTGTTCTGTTTGTCATTTGTAGGATTAGGGTTGATAAAAATTTTCCAGTATAACATCACGAGTATTAATTAATCCAAGTTAGTTGTCCGTGTATAATTTGTATTAAAAAATAATAATAATACAAATTATAAAGTACTAAAAGAATAAAACTTATTTTTCTCGTCAAGATTTAACATTTTTGTAACTAAATTTGTTACAGAATTTTTCTTAAACAAGCTCATGGTTCTTGTATTATTTTTCTCACATACTCGTAACCACCATAATCCTCTCTATTTTTTTTGTAACACAATGCTTTTGCATGAGTTTCTGTGGTGCGAAGAAGTGATCCCTTTAATTGTACTGTGCATTATGTAGGCATATCCAGTGCACAATATCAATGTATTTTAACGATATTTATTGCAATTTGTATTTATAAAACGTCTAGGGGCTCTGTTGTGGATTTCAGTTCACTGATATTTTTTAGTTGAAGCTAATTAAAATTTAAGAAGTATGTTAATTCCATCCATTCCAAAAATAAAATTAAGAGCTTACCAAACTAGATATAACATGATTTGTTATAATAGCTAAAGATGAGCACATCGCCCGTCCATTGAGTAGGATCAAATATTTGAAGTAGGTACGTTGTTGCATGATGCAAGTGAATATAGGGAATTTTAGTTGCTGTCGCCAAAATAATATTCGAAAAAAACGGCGAAAAATGATCTCCACGAGTCATTAGGTAGAGCCATCCTCTTCCCAGAGTTGGTGACAACGGAACGCCGCCTGAAGATGTTAGAGGGATCGGCGGTTCGGGTGTTGGAGACAAATTTTCTGCTTGGCTTATTGACATTGACTCGATACAGCGCTTGCTCCTTTATTGCTGTTATTATTGATGTGCATTGATGTAGAAGTTGTACGGTGGAGTGAGAGTAAAGGGTTATGATGGTACTAGAAATAGACTGTAATAGGACCCAATAAAATATTATGCTACATATATGGTGAATAAGTGAACGTAATTGAATCGACGAATTTATTGTGAATTTAGTTATCAAGCAAAACAGTTACGATGTCCTCTTTACAGCTAAAAAAATTATATTATAAAGTTTAGCAAGCTAATGTATGCAAAAGTTCTATATACGTTCTTCTAAATAACTGACGAATAACTGACGATAATAAAATTGTTCGGTTTGTGTGTGAAATTGGAGCTGGCGATGTTCTGACGTCGGAGGAAACGGGAAGAGCGTTGAAGCGGTGACTCGTTGACTCGTTAGTGACGGTGATACTTCGAGGCACATGACTCGTTTGTGCTTAATTGGTCAATGGGATAGACTCGTCAGTGAGTTGGACTCGTTATCTCGTTGATGGCTCATCGGCATGCATTTGGCTCATCGGTTTGTTGATGCATGTTGGTACATTGATCGTGGTTTCTCCCCTTGTCTGCCTTCTCTGGGATGTTTGAAGTCACGGTTAGTAGGTGTGTTTGTGTGGAAGTTATAAAGTATTTAGATACGAGAATAATATGAGGGATGTGGAATTCAAAAAATTCAGTACATTACAGTTACATTTGGGATGTTATATAGCGTGTAGCGTAATACTTAGGATTTAAAAAGCATATATAATGATGATGATTTTTGATTTACAAATTTTAAATAAAATAAGCGGTTTGTTTTATAGGGCGCTTACTAGAACACACCGTTCTTTACACTACGACTATGTTCGCTCTTAAAAGTCAGGTTTGAACGTTCAAAGAGAATTATACTGATTGAAACGTGCGAGAATCTGATTCAAAGACAATCAGACAAAGCTCTAAAAGCGTTATCTTAAAGCAGGTTTGGGATTGCCCTTTTATTAGAAACTAGGGACATTTGTAGTCCGGTTTCGCCTGCACTAGTTGTTGACTTCGGCAGCAGTAACTCGGCATGGATTAGGCAATGTTTGTGCTAGAGTCTTTGAGAAGACAGAATTTTCTTGCATTAAGAAACGTCCTCTCATCCGCTGATAATTTCAATGGAAAATATCGCATAATATCCCTGCCAAGATTCTATGATAGGGAGCTATTCAATCACATTTAACGTGCAAACGCACGATGTGCTGCAACACTCTTCTACTGTGGACTTCAACCAATCAAAAGAATGGCTGCGGCAGTTTTTACGTAGAAAGCATTCAAAAGGGTGTACGCTCCTTTCAAATAAGAGAAAAATGTGGTTAGACGAAGGTAACGTCTTTAAAATTCCATAAGCTCATTAAGAGTTGTTGGTTGAAAATATGATCAAAATTTCAACATGACAAGGCCACGCAAAGTTCAATAGTCTCATTAAAAGTTTGTTGTTTGAAATCAGAGAAGGCAGATTTTAACAAACTCACTAAGACTTGTTTACTTGAAACTGGATATCATCAAAGCGAAGTCAACAAATGCATAAAGAAAAAAGTCCGCGAAACCAAAGAAGCCATAAAAGAGAAAGAAACATATCTTTCTCTCTATCTTAATATGCAGCATTTTTTCGTAAGTTCTGCATTCAGTATAAATGTGAAAAATATTTTTCCGAAGCAAAAACAGCTACAAATAAGGAAGGAATCAAAATGCGAAAGCTATATGTTTTCTATCTCACTATTTCTTCTATCTCTCTTTATACGCACGAGGATGCGGGCGTTGTATGGCTTGCTGCATGGCTCTATCTCTCTCTCCTCTCTTTGGCTGCAAGTTGATGTAAACTCTGCGTGGCTTTCTATAGTCGGTTCTATCTCTCGCTCTCCTCCCTTTATGTGCAATGTGGTGCTGGCACGCATAAAAACCACCTAGCTCTGTACTCAGAATTCATTGGCTGCTATCAAGAAAATCTAGAAATAAAACATTGCAAATCTTTTCTCGGTTATATTATTTTAATTAAATGTCAATTCTTGATGTATTTAGTTATGGATTTATTTATTTAATTGATGGAGTTTTGGCTGCGTTAATTTGCTAAAGATTGTTTAATGCTTGTTTTATATCACTTGTAAATTCTGTTGGAGGCTATATACGATATGCTGATGACAAGGTAATAGAAAAAATAAAGTTAAAGGAAATCGAAAGAGTCTGCAGAAGTTAAGGGTTGTCTAATACTTAGCTTTAGATTTTGATTGTAGATTTTTGATAATGATTTATAGCTTATTAACTTAATATTGGCTATGGTGCTACTTTGATCAAACCATTGTTAATGCTGCGATAATCTCTCGCTGACCAAGAGAAAAATCTAGTCATTGTATTTGCAAATTCTGACTCCAAGATGCGCATAATGCTTGCTCCAGTAACGAAAATCCCAGTTCAGAATTGCGTCTCCTCAATATTAGATTGATTGTATGGACTTTTATATGAGAATTTTGGTGTGATACACTCGTTGTATATTGTAAGCGATGGTGGAGTTCTACGTGATCAAAGCTCAGGAACTATCGAATCGAAACAGCCTTCTGCTAAAATTCTCAGAATAAGTAGAATCGAAACCAATAAGGGATGATTTGGTAGGACCGGTAAAACCATAAAGGCGAAAATAGTTACGGTTTTCTGAATATTCTCGCGAAACGAAGTTCTAGAAGCTCTGCTTAGCAAAATTACTAGAAATTGTGGGATCAAAGCTTGCAAAATTTAGTGGTTGGAAAACCGGTGTAGTTATATATTTTCTTGTTTTAATTCTTTTTGGTCGTAAAAACAATTAAAGAACTTTAAAAATCGCGAATAACAATATCACAAAAGTATCTGTACAAAATACATGTAGCTAACTAAATCGAGAACGAACTCATGAATTTTTCCGAAACCGAAATGCGCTGCTTGGCATTAATGGGTTTTTATAAACATCTGCTGAATCGATTATGCGCGCGCATTTATTTCTGTCCATTTCAATATTCAAAACATTAATCCTATATCGTTCTTATACCTATACGTGCTTCGTACGTATAATGTATATGAAAGACAAATTGTAATAAAATTGATCTTAGTATTAAGTGATGCTACCTTTTGCTGCAATTAGAGCTTCTATTTGTCAGGAATGCTCTTTATAGAGACTTTTGCATTTTGTTGAAATTCGGTGTTGTGATGCTATTCTCTAATAATAGTTTTAACAAACTGGCATTTGATGGGGATTATTTCCTTGGAGATCGACCGTTTGGTGAGCTTCAAGTTGTTCTCTCTGAGGTTCATATCAGGTGAGTTCTCCGGTTAGGGTAAAACGGTAATGGTTCTTTTTCGGCGATGAATGCAGTAACACTCCTGGCTTTGTGGCACCGTGTCGAATAGTGCATAAAGCATACTAAGCTTTCATCACCACGGAATCATTGTTTGAGCTGTGGCAGTTGCCCAGTCTCTAGTAGTCGCTTGTACTGGTCCTGCCTCATAATTTTCCACGATGTATAGAAGGGCGATGCCTTTGGTTGGGATCACATGAGACACCATGACATTAACCGGGTGTTTAACCCACTCCACAAGGCAGGCTGGTTGGAATTACTCCCCAGAACATCGTCCAATGTCGTTTTGTCGACCAAAATGTGAAATGTTGATTCGTTGGAGAAACATACCAATAAAATATTACAATAATCATAAAAAATCGTTATTAACGAACTACACTACTTAAAGTAATTGTACTGACTCGTCTTCGGTAGTCATTTTGCTGTGTTGTTTAGCCCATTGCAGTCAATTCATCTTCATGGACTCGGTGAGATATGGCTTTTTTTATAGATCAACGACCGATCAAGTTCTCTTCGGCCAACCACGTCAGGAGTTTCCATTCGGAAACTCACAGTTCCCTGACCGTTTATCATCGTAGTCAGATATGTCTCAATGTTCTTACGACTTTCGAAGCAGATATCTCTGATTTAACCATCGGTCCGGGGAGTGGTGATCCTTTCCTGCCACATTTCCTTAGATGCTCTGCTTACAGATGCTTGTTTTGATCCATTTGTATTTTAATTCAGTTAACAACAGACTTAGAAACACCTGCAATAATTGCTATGTTTTATTGGGAATGTATGGAGTGAAGTAATAATGTTTGTAATTCTCTACGTTTTCTTGGAGACGTGTCTGAAGTCTTTACTATACTAAAAAGAAACAATTTTGAAGTTATCACGACTTCCTGTTGACAAAATTGAACTATACTCATAAAATTTGGCAAACGAATTTCGATAAAAAACATTACTTACGTTTTGATTATTTCAGACAGGAAAAACCTCGAAAATATTTTATCACGGACCATTGGGGTCGCCATTTATCAAAAACAATAATAATGACACCTATAGGAATACTAAATGAACGCTATTTTGTTTGCCCAAAAAAAGATTTTAAACTATGCAATTCATAAATATGAGAACTGCCCTAATAATTTGGTCACCTACTCTCTGAGACAGGCATGCCCCACTTGGCGTGAAAAGATTAAAGTGCAGTTTGTCTTACACCGAATTTGGAATAGGTATTACAAAGAGAATCTACTATTTTGTCTAAAATATTATGTGTTTTTTGAGACGCTATTCAACGTTATAACATGGTACAAAACTGTAATAGTTGGTGAAAGAAATGGTCATACATAAATAGAAAAGGAACTACTACGGTAAAAGTTACCACAAAAAATCTATTCAAAAAATAATCTTCATTTAAAATGTGAAATGAGTGTGTTCGAGTGTTTGTATTCAAATCGAATAATACGCTGCGGGCTTTAATTTAAAAACCACTGGAATATATCATATATTTTGTAAGCTGAACGCATGACGTTAACTCTCTCTACAGTGTTATCTGAATACGCAATTAGGTGGTAGTTTAATCTTGTAATTAGTGGCTTTATACGATCTTGGCAATAGTTCAAAATAGAATCTTCTGACTGAGAACTTCTAATTACGCTGTGGCTAAAGATTATGTATGTAGTATCTGTTTCAAAACTAACTATATATCAATATTATTACTGTATAATTTTTTACGTTAATTATGTAAAATAAATTTTATACATAACAACAAAATAGTAAAACTGCAGTATTCAAATTACTCTAAAGAATTATTCCAAAGTAATTGGAATACTGCAATTTTACTATTTTGTTGATATATCATATCATCTCCAAATACTAGGACGTGTAACTTGTTTACATTTTATTAAATTTTACAAACATTTTATAAGCATAATAAAGCAGAAGCCGGCAGACCTTTGAGTGAAAAAAACAAATGTTAAGAAAATTGAAATCTAAAATATTACAAAAGGCCGCTAGCCATATTCGTCTAATAAGACGGATAACATGAAAAAAAAACAGCTTTAAATTCAAATACTGTCTAAGCGCTTACATATGGCGTTAATAAGGCTCCACGCTTCTACACTGTAATACTGAGTATAGGTAGAATTTAACCATTCTTACGCATAGCTTCAGGCTTGGATTGTAGCTACTAAGTACACTCATGAGCTTCATAAAGTGGTCCTAGCTTTTTATTCTGTGTAGAATTTCACGTGAGTTATCCAAACTTTAATTTAATTTTCATCCCACTCTTCATTTAATTTCATTAATTTTCATTTTATTTGCATAATAAGTGACCGAAAGGCGTAATTTTGTGTTACTCTTTTGTTGGCTCGTAACTAGAATTTAATCTAGAACCGTTAGATCGACGTGGTATGAGTAAAACACACTGTTCTAATGCTAGCAAGATAATCTCGATTTATTAAAATGAATCAGTCATTTAGTATTATATCTAAGGTTATAATAATATACGTCATTATAGCTAATTAAATTGATATATGAATTAATGCGTACGATTTGCACTCCTAGTTTATTTACATTACAATCCATACTAATGAGCTCTATATGATAGCTTACGTACGGAAAATAAATTTAGAAAATATTAAAACACATCATATTGACAATCTACGTCATGTAGTATTATACTACTGTAATCATGTTTTGATTTAGTAACAATAATCGTTAACCTATTTAAATATGCATAGTTAATATTCTTTTCATTTCTATCTAAGTTTCTTTTGAGAAATAGAATTTAATTTATTTAATTAGAAATATCTTTCGATGAAACCGTTGAAATATAAAACATGCAGATATCATCTTACTCATTACTACTTGACTGTAAGTGGTTTCCTGTATTCAAGGGAATAGAGGCTAAAGTACATCGAATTACATTTAACCTTCACAATTACATTTTTGGAATGTTAGTTCCATCAACAAATGTCTTATGCAATATCCGGGAGCATAAGGACAGCAGCGTAGATTCTCTAGATAGTCCACTAATAGACGTTGCGTCTTGTATTACGAAATATTCTGGAGTATAGGGATATTGTCCTCTAGATATCCCACTAATATTGCAATGCTTTTTACGTATTATTTGATGTATTTAGTACCAGCTTTTAAGCGGAAGATCTTGTCGAATGAGGGCCTCCTTTAATCCTTTAAATACTTCCTTTCTGGGTGCTTAGACGCTGTGCTTACATTGATATATTGTAAACTGATGGATTAATAAAAAGTAAAAAAAATTTACGTTTTTCAATTTTTCAAGCTTGAACATACGACCACGTCAAACTGAAGCAGTAGAATTGATGTTGGCTTAAGTGTTGACAGACTTCTGAGTTTTAATGATATCCATATTTTGGCGGCCATCCATGTGAGGTTCATCCTCCAGGTTTTCCCTTTTCCTTCTTCATGATGGTGCCAGCATTCTTCCTCTACCCTCTGGCAAGATGATGACGGTCTTCCTTCTACTCTGTGCGCTATACCTTCTACTCGTTTTCTGTACTTTCCTACTGATGCACGTGTATCTTTCTACTCTCTGCCAAGGTGGTGATGTTCCGCCTCCTATCCACTGGAAAAGTGATGACGCCCGTCTCTCTATTCTCTGGCAAGGTGGAGATGCTACTAACTGGACTATGTTGATACCACTCTACTCTTGCTAGCCCTCTTCCCCATTCCTCACACAGTTTTACCTGCTGCTACCCTCGTCGTACGTCGCATCTCCTCTTACACTCTCAATACCGCTCTATTTAATTTACCTTTCCTCCCTTCCACCCTATGTTCATTTTTATGCGCCAATCCACGCCTTCCTGTAAGACAACATTACACCCAATTGTCCTTTCCTTAAATCTGCACGTGTGTCTCTTATCCTATTCTGCACCTTTCTTTGTTGTTTGTTAGGTCGTTGTCGATGTATATTTGCGTGCCGACACACCACTAACTACTATAGTTTTTTGCATTCCATTATTTGCATTTCCTTCTCTCTGTCCTCTGCTTTGCTCATTCGATTTTCCATCTCCCTCATCTCTTTCTTCTTCATTATCTCATTCTCTTTTACAATCTTTTTGTTTTCTCACTATCTTTCTTTTTCATTGTTGCTTGTTTCATCATTTCCTTCAGCTCTTTTAATATATCATTTTGCACCCCCATCATCTGCCGCATCATCCCTTCTAGATTTACAAACTCTCAATCTTTACTCTCTGATCTTTTTTTTTCCTTTATCCCTGAGATTATCTATATTTTTTCTCATTCTACAATGTCTGTACGTTCCGACTGATTTACATATGTGTACATTCACATTCTGCCCTTTTCCGATTCTTTTTCCCAACAATTTTGTTTTTGCATTATATACAATCCCACTATTGGTTACCCTATTATTGCTCGTTTAAATAACTCTGCCACAAAACACTGTTTTAAATGAATGTTTTGAAATGTTTATTTACAACGCTTTTAGATCTCTCTCTCCCTCTCTGGCAATCTAATTATCACTTTTTATACACGATATAACTTATTACGTAACAACAGTTGCAAATACCTGTCTTCTTATTTGTTCATTTACCACCAAACTTTTTCACGTTGCCTGCCATCTATATTCACACCTGTCTAGCACTATTTTCCTTTTTTCCACAACCACGAATATACTTTATATAATTAACAATATTCCGCTGTGTATACCACGTCTCGCTCGCTTGACGTGCCCTCACACTTCCGCTCACAGTCGAATTTACTTATTACATGAACTTTGTTTTGTTTGCATTTATTTCACGCCCACATTTGTGGCCAAGTTCCACCACTCTATCCATTACTGTACTTCTTTATGGAAGTCTGTCAATAGGAGCCTTATTGAGTTTTTTCTATTTATAGATATGCTTTGCTGTTTGTTGTATAATGCTTCAAGAAATGGTTTGTCGGAATACACGTTGATCAATAGAGGTAAATTATATTCTTCCGTTCCGTACACTTTTCTTCCGTTCCGTACATCATTTCCACTGCTTCTTAGGATCATTTTGCTTCACATTTCAAGCGTTTTTTTAAAGTCAATGAAACATGATTGTATGTGTATCTTTATATTATCTTTAGCATTTGTTTTGTGAAAATGCTTGTCTTGTTGGCAGATGTTTCCTACATTTTAACTGCGTATGGCAGATCATAAATAATATTTAAGAATGTGGCACAGTTAGTTTATTTTCCCTATATCTTCTACCACTTCTTTTTTATTTTACTGGAACTAACTTGCAGTTCACCAAACTCAAGGTTTTCTGCTCTATTATCTCCAAAGGGTTCTTTTGTCCAAAGTCCCATTTTCACTTCGGATTAATGTACCCAATTTCCAGTTTCATCTGTTAGCACTTGTACACTCGATTATCTCTCTGGACCTATGAGCGGTCTCGAAAAGAGTCTCACAGAATAGTTTTGTAGATAAGCCAACATCCACCATAGTCTTAACATATTGTTTCTAGCTGTGATAGCTAGAATAGTTTCGACGTTTTCTAAATCTTCAAATCTGCTAGATATCAGAATTATTCAAGAACAAGAACTGCGCTATAAGTTGCCTACTCTATAAAGCGCCTACCCATGAATTATTCTCATATTTTCTACTGCCTACTTTGCGTCGATTTACGGTCGCTATTAACACTCACTCTAATTAATGTAAATATAATCTATAATAATATAACCCGGAATATAGTTATAAATGCAGATGAAATGTATATAGTGATTCTAAATTAAATTAAACGAGTCTATAAACTTAAAAATTAATGATAAACAAACTAGTTATTTTTCACAAAAAGTAGTAAAAATTGAGTAGACATTCAAACATTGTGATTTATGTAATTATGTAAATCTTACTGAATATAGTAAAAGCACTACTGGAAAATGCTATATGAAGAAATAAGTTACTTTCTCTAGTTTTACAAATGATTTTATCTAAGATTTATTACACGAAGGGATAATTTGTCCCGGGCAATTATCGATAAAATCCCGGATTCCGGAGCTGCGTTTAAATGATTTATATTGAACGCAATTCCGGACAAGGTTCTAATTACTATTGCTGTTGTAATTTAATTTGAGTGTTCTTTTATATCCTATCATTATCCTTTTTGTTTTCATCTACCTCCTTTATATTTATCGTAGGATATATTATGTCGTTTAATAGTTATTTGTAAATAACTGGAAATAATTTTGTAGAAAACTGTTATTAATAGTTGTTTTTAAGACATTTGAATATGTGTCTGGGTTTAATTGGAAGGAATATCTTGATTTTTCTAGAGTAATTCATGTGTCAACATTTTTGATTAGAAATGAAGTGAAAGAATCATGAATCTACCACCTCAGTGATATAAAACTTCTTTTGATGGTTCCCCATTATCTGTCATGCATCAGTAAGAAGAATGGAAGGTATGACACGTTAACATAATGTGAGACTGAAATGTTAAAGTAAGTAAAGAAGGAGTTCAATTATTATTAGATATGTATGGAGAATGCTTGAAAGGAAATTAAAATATAATATGGTAAATAAGAATACATTAGATTTTTTAGAGTGGATTTTTAGAGAGAGTGGAAGTAACTTACCCATATCCTTTGGACGTGGATGTCATATATTACCTGTTAGTAGATAAATGTGGAAGAGAACATGTGGAATGGGTTAGGATAAGAGATATAGAATTAGACCATTTTTCCATGTAGACAGGGTGGAGGTTTGTTGAAAGAATGAGAATGGGGGAGGGTAAATGGAAATGAGGAAGAAAAATTGTTTTGTGTGAGGAGAAAACAAAGCATTGAAGTTGAGTAGTAAAATGAAGGAGATACATAGGTATAGAATAAATTGTATAGAAGAGCTAGTGAGTATATTGGAAGATACTTTGATAGTGTGATTAAGAAAGAAACAAAACTAGGGATATCATGAAAAGTGTGAGCAAAAAAAGAAAAAAAGTAAAGTTGTTATTAAGGAAAGTTAGAGATGGGGACAAATTGTAGAAGGAATTTTTAGTCCTAAATGAGGAGTAGAAACTGGAGTAAAATTTTTGTAAGGAAATATGAGAAACAGAAGAACGTAATGAAATAATGTCCATAAAAACAGATAGAGATACAGAAATATTTACGCAAAAGAGAGAGGAGGCAAGCAACAGCAGAAAATATAAAATGTAGGAAAGAATTTGGAGGTAAAGCAGAGGAAAGTGGGAGAATAGGATATTTTTCGAAAAATTCCTAAGAAAATGATATAACTATCGAAGAGAAAATTAATAGAAAATTTATAGCGTGAATGAAGAAAGTAACAGAGATAAATATTATGAACGGTTTGTACAGCGCTTTATGCAAAAATCTTAAAGAGAAGGTTGGAATTAGATATGAATCAAAAAGAGATGCTATCTTTGACAAAGACTGGATTTACAAGGGGTATGGGAAGAATGGATAACCTCGTAACCTTAAATTATATAATTCAACATGATATATGCAAAGCAAAAAGTTATACCTTCTGGTTTTATATTTCAATGCAGCGTTTAATAAAGTAAATAAGGAGAGGGTGTGGGAGACATACATATGAATTAATATGATGTAATAAGAAGGATGTTTAATGGGTCTAAGGAGCTAGAGTGAGAGATTGTATGTCAGAGTGGTTTAAAAAGAAAAAAGTAGATCGGGGGGTGTCCGTTCAGTGCAAGTCTTTTTGACATTTATTTTTTGGATTTAGAGAGTGCATTAAGGATGTGTTATAATTGGAAAACAGAAAATATGGACGTTAGGTTATGCAGATGACATAGTTTGTACGGCGAGTAATAGGGAATAAATGGATGAACTGATCGATACTGTGTGAATGTGGAAGAACAGCTAGTGGTGGTGTGCAAAAAAGGAGGGAGAGATAGAGAGATAGCAGGAAAGACGTAATAGATAAAAGCTAGTAGATTTGAAATAGGATAGATAGATTTCTAAATTTGTAAATGAGCTAGTAGATAGAAGAGAGGATAAGAGATAACAAAAGCTATAGGTATACAAAATAGAAAGGGCATTAAATATCTAGACATTAAATATCTGCATATTTAATGTCTATGTTAAGTGTGGAGGATAAGAAGTTGATATCTAGGTTTAGATGTGGGAGCGTAGGTAGGGAAAAAATAGGTATTGTATGAATAACGGTATGAGAAAATGCAGGATTTGTGGTTTGGAAACCTAAGAATGGTATCATTTGGTAAATGTGTGAGTGGAAATGCCTTAGTGTGAAAAATAGGTAGAAATGGCAACTAAATGCATTGGGTATTATGTTTAGGAGAAGAAGAGGAATGATTATAAATTACTAAAGAGAATATAGAGAACTGGAAAATAAGTACAGATGTGAATGGGACAGGGAAGGAGAATATTAAATAATTACGTATAAAATAGGCATGTGGTGAGAGCTTCTCTGAATAAAGTTTCAGAATAGGGGTTGAACAGAAGGGGAGACAGAACGCAACTTTGTCAAACACCCTTCTATATTATCATGTTTTTTTGACGTTGCGTAGTTTGAACAGTTTGTTACAAAGTACTTGTTCAGTTTGGTAGAGAATGTACCAAATTAGTAAGGATAGAGTAGAAGTCAGTAATAATGCGCAGGTCGTCAGCGCCTTTACTCTTAGAATTTCTGCCATCTTCTAAGGCGACACTCAGTCAAACGCTTTTCTGTAACCAACACAGCAGGTATTATTAAATCAAATATTTTTAATTCATTAAAATATTAACTACCCTAAACATCTTACAGGAAAAAAGTCATATCTACATAAGACAGAAACTCAAAGTATTTATTATTAAACGCTATTATTGAGAAAAGAAACTACAGTGTTCTAACACTCAAACAATTTATTTGCTTTGGTGTTAATACGATAGTTGTTTCGAGATCAACAATTGGCTCATTTCAAGCTAATAATAATTAACACATCTTGTATCAATAACCGTGTTATCGGTTAACTACGTTAATATCAATTAATTTAATAATTTAATTTTAATATAATATAAATAGCCAAATAAATTTAGTTCGATAAAACTGTCCCACCAAAACAAAAGGTATGTAATGAAAATAATACAAGAACCATAATCCTGTTTTAATAGAATTAAATCATATAACATTTTTGTGGCGCCCAGCATGGGGCCCATAATTATGTCGCTAGGACGTGAGGCTTTAAAACATCCGTACAAACAACAATGCACAAAGGTCAAGCAGAATTTTGGTAAAGTCTATAACACCTGAAGACGGGAAAATTTATTCTGGACAAAATAGTAAACTCACGGAATAACCCAGACCCTAATGGAAGAAACAGAAATAATTCTAGTTGAGCCCAACAAAGCAGTGTACAATGGAATGATACAGAGAAGATGCACACCAATATACCAGCTACATTAGCTCAGCCGGAAGTAAGCAGGTATATAGCAGGCAAGCAGCAATCAAACACCGATACAATCAACAACATTAGATGAGGTAATTTAGTCCCTGGAAGTTCCGGCTTCAATTAAAATCAGGAAATGATTTATTCGAGACCACACCAATTTTACAACACAAACACCCCATTCGCAATACAAACATTGATTAGGGCAAACCCCACTCTATAATCAAGCTTAGCGCCATTAGATCAACCATAACGAATAACCAACTCGAGAATCAAATACTGACGATCATCTAAACCGCCTAATAAAGGCGACGCTAACACTTATGTGAAAACATTGGTGGACATATGCATCACGAAATATTATCCAAGCCAAGTAACATTCACAGGAACAACATGCCCCTTTTCCGGCGAAACAAAAGTCCAGTTTGTGCCAGAACACCAGCCGACAAGAAGTCACTAGAAACAAAAGCTTGTAAGAGCAAATGAAACCATAATTTCAAACGTTGAAGCCCTTCCTGTGTCAGATGACATCACCGAATTAAACAACCTTCAGCCAAAACAGTCAAACACTCTCATTGTCATGATACAGCCGCTCCTGGACCATGGTCTCTATAATACGAATTCTACGTACACACATATTTATCTGTCCACTCAACATACTTTCGGCCGCTAACCTGAAAGCATCCCACTTAACTTACTTTCAGTGTTACGGGCCAAAGTAGATATTGAGGCTCGTCAGTCTGCAAATGGCGTAAAATTCCTCATTAACCGGAAAAAAATCTATAGAGCAGCAATCTCCAGCACGAATATGTCCCAGGGCGAAGACAACATTGTAAAATAAAAGCCAGCAACTTACGTTAATCTGATCTTGATGGCATAGTTAAACAAACATTAGAAAACTAAAGTTTGGACACTTGAGGCAAACAATGGAACTTGAGGCAACATCAGTTTATTCCTTTTCTGGGCAACATCATTTTTTGGGGATCAATTAACCGCAAAAATGTTCGATATTCGTAAGCTTTACAACAATAAGGTTTATTACAACGAATTAGTGATTTATCAGTTGAAACAAAAATTCGGGTTCTAAACAACAGACAGAGTGCGGCGCAATGCAAATAAATTTGCTTTATAATTTACTCTGTTATTGTCTTTCTGAACAAACTGTCGCTCTAATAAATAATATGGCGTATAATTCTTATGAAGAAACCTCTTGAAACAGATTTTTTTAGTAGTATAATTTGTCTATACCGCCAAAACAAAACAAAAAAAAAGCGGTTTGGTGATTAAGTAAAGAAAATAATACAAGAACCAAGATACTACTTTAATAAAATTAAATAATGTAACAATCAGCAATTTTTGTATCAAGAAAATAAATTTCTTGTACCATTAGGTTGAATAGGAGCAAAGCTCGAACCAGTTTGGGCATAAACACTAAGAGAAATAAATTTTTGGAGTTTTAGAACAATACAGTTTCTTTTATATTTTTAAACTATTATTGAGCAATTAAAATTATTAGTAAATTATAATGAAGGAGAGTGGGTACAAATTAAAGTGTAATAAACGCGAACGTTTGAATAAAATGTTGCTGATGTTGAAACTTGTAAAATACATCAAATAAGCTCCTTTGCGATTATTGCACGTAAATTTTAAAAACAATAGTCTATTTATTGTATGTTATAACTTATAACAAACAACAGGAGAGACAGTAGGAGAGAGACAGACAATAACTTTGTGTAGCGCGACATTGTGAAGGAAAATGCGAAGCGGAGGGAAACGCAAACTTATAATACTATGAAGAAAATTTAAGATTTATTGAGCACGATGTTTCAGACACCATCAATTAATATTTAGTAGTTACTGAAAATGTTTGTTGTTCAGCTATTTATCTCAAAACTTGTATAAATAAATCATTTATTAAATTTTAATAAGTTTTTCTGTTGCTAACAAAATTGGACGTATTAAAAAATTACACACATATCCATTTCTATCGTTACAGCAGATATAATACTGTAACGACAGAAATGGGTTTACAACTAAAACGCTAAAGACTTCAATGTCCAAAGATTAATCAATTTTATTTCAAACCAAAACTATGCTTGAATAAATAAATTCCGTAAATGAATGGGACTCTTCTGTATAGATTACTATAGTTAAACTCCTCATTTAGTAAACAGACATACGTTTCTGTTCTTCATCCACAAAAATCTGAGGATTTCTCGTTCGATTCTAGAGATCGTACGTCTATGGTACCGTAAAATAAGGCTACTTTGACTTCTAAGGTTACTTTGACACTATTTGGGGCTACTATGATAACGCTCCTTGTATAAGCGGAAAGGCAAGTAATTTTGAGGTTATGTTAATCTAAATATTAGTAGACACGTGTTTGAGCATTCCGCAGTATACTGAGGTGTTATTGTGGCCTAAATATTTAAAAACATTGTGTAAATATGGTTAGAACGTATAAAATGAAACCGGGAGCACGTGCATACAAAAACTATAGCGAAGCCCTAAAAAAAATCAGTTTGTGAAGTTAAAAGCGCTTAGTTATCAAACAGTGCGGCCGCGAAAAAGTATAAAATAAACATAACGACGTTAATGTACAAAGTTCGTGGGTCTCATGAAAATAATACTAGACATCCAACCGTTTTATCAAAAGTCGAAGATGAATTGATAGCAGAAACACTGAGAATTGTGAGCGATTGGGGATTTCCCATGACCAAAGCAGATATACGAGAAGTGTATGAATAAGCAGCACAGGGATGTACTACAGTGGAAAAGTAATGTGCCGGTTGTTGATTTTGTAAACTCTTTTGCCATAGGAAATTGACTTTTGGTTCATCTAGCTACAAATATTAAGAAGCAGAGAGCATCAGTAGGGATAACTGAGCTCATCGAGTTTTATGAAAATATTCGTTATACTCTCGCCACTACAAAACCTCATAATAGTTATAATTATGACGAAACAAGCATTACAGATGATCCAGAGACAATAAAAGTTCTTGTGTCATGAGGAAGAAAACGAGTGGAGCGAGTACGAAAGCATTGAAGAACATCAATGTTTTGTGAAACGGCGGCAGGAGATTAATTGCCGCCGATGGTCGTTTATAAGGCATATGGAATGTATGTAAAAATTGGACCAAAGGAGGGGCAGTGGAATCCGACGTACAATCACAGCGAATCGGGATGGTACGATATGAATTTATTTGAACAGTGGTTTTTGAAATTGTTGCTACCACATGTTAATGCCAATCGGCAAGAGAATATGAAACGATCGTTGTTTGAATCTGGCATCAGATTTTTCACTAGAAGTGGCGATAGCATCAATAAAAAACAACATTTATCTCAGTGCTTTTCCCCTTAACGCCACACACTTGCTCCAGCCATTGGACGTAGGAGTTTTTGGTCCCACTAAAAAGCAGTGTCGAAAAGTTTTGGATAATTGGAGACAAGAATCCAAACGTCAAGGAACGATCCCCAAGGATCAATTTCCCCTGCTCCTGATAAAACTATGGACTTCTATAGCACCCAATATTAAATCCAATCTCCAGGGTGGATTTAGAGGAAATGGCCTGAATCCATTTGACCCAAACGTAGTTAAAAGTAAGCTTCCTTCAGAAGAAACCAAAACTGGTAGAATTTTAGACGACAGTTTACTTGAATTTTTGAGAAAATCGGCTTTCGTGAAAATAGATTGCAACATAAAAGAGGCAAGAAATTGACCATAAAGCCATACACTCGTATTTCACTAGACAATTCCAAGAATCAAAGTGAGGTAGAAGATCTTCATCAAGCTACTTCTAGTACAGTTCGTTAGCCAAATCCGATTTGCTCTTCAGTTCAAAACGTTCCACTTATAAATTTGGTCTCAAATGCACCCTCCTGAAGCAGAAGAGTGCGCGAGAAAAAATAGGACAAGACGGGAATCTCTGTTCCATCTGCCTATGTGACTTTCGACAAGATGTTGGAAAGGATTGGATTTGCTGCGTCAATTGCAAGAATTGCGTTTGCGGACACTGTAACAAGGGCAACAAGAGTCCTCGGTTTGAGTTTTCAAGATGTGGGGATGATGAATGAACATGTATTTAAATAATATCATTTTTGTTCTTCTTAGCGTTACTATTTTTTATATTTTGTTACCTGCCACTTTCCTTACTTTATTATAACTTTTGCTAAATTAATGTTGGTTTGATAAAAACCTGTATGTTACAATCTTTAATCACTTAAAATATTGTAAAATAAAAAAATATGCTCGAATTAACACCTGAATCATACTAATTCGACCTCCAGGACAAAACAGCGTCAAGTTAAAGTAACCCCGAGCATGAGATTAGTTTAACAAAAAAAAAGTTTTTTTTATATCAAGCTTTTAGAAAGCTGTTGGCTACAGGCAATGTTGTCAAGGCATCTATTGGTTCAGACAAACACTAATTTGTTGATTCGGAAAACTAAGAAAAAAGTTACAGTGGAAAAACTTCCTAAACTATGTCAAAGTAGCCCCTCTAACGGTAGCTTCAGGAAATAAATTCCTTTCGTTACCATTCAGCTATGCAACTGGAAAATGCTTAGTTGTTTATTCTTCGGAACCCTTCGATTCGAGTCGGTCTGGGGATCGTAAAACAGACCCGATGCTAGAGAATTTGTCCAGAAATTAAAGCAAGAGAGAAATATACAGTTGACTAGTTAGAGAAAAATGACTGTCTTTCGCTGCCGCAGACCTCTGAAAGCAGGGCTGATCCCCTCTTTTTATATGTCGGTAGCATGCCACGTTTGAGATTCACGGGAGATACATAAGAGCGGGCGATACCCAGATCTTGGCATTTCGTTTCCAGTTTTCAACTTTTAATTCTAAATACTTCATGGCATTCAATTTCGTGAAGTCGCTTAGTAATCGCTTTTAATCTGCTCCCCAGTACTTATTAAAATTTCAAGTGAAGAAAGTCATGTTCGTGTATTTATTCGGTCGCTTAAATTATGCGACTAATAAAATCATTTTAAGTTAAACATATGTAAGTCAAATTGTTAATTTTTTTATTTAGTCGGACTACAGAAATTACTTTTTTTGAATATCGTTGTATTGGCTCCGTAATATCTAATGTATAAAATTGTTGTAGACATTAGGGACTACAGAAATGTTCGTTACAATCAGAAATTAATCGTTTAATATACTAATATATAAAAATAAATATGAAATTCATTTAAAGAATAGAAATAACAATTCAAGATAGATTTGATTATTGCACAATAGGTATTTATTTGTGATGAGAAATAATTGTGTTGCACTTATAACAAGCTGCCAATGGTAATAATTATTAAAAGTAACTAAACATTTTGTACCTAGCCATATTTAATAATATGACTAGATCAAATCAGATTAAATCAGATCAAATCAGATTAAATCAGATCAAATCAGATTAAATCAGATCAAATCAGATTAAGTCAGATCAAATCAGATTAAATCAGATGAAATCAGATTAAATCAGTTCAAATCAGATTAAATCAGATCAAATCAGATCAAATCAGATTAAATCAGAACAAATCAGCACAAATCAGATCAAATCAGATCAAATCAGATCAAATCAGATCAAATCAGCACAAATCAGATCAAATCAGATCAAATCAGATCAAATCAGATCAAATCAGCACAAATCAGATCAAATTAGATCAAATCAGCACAAATCAGATCAAATCAGATCAAATCAGATCAAATCAGATCAAATCAGATCAAATCAGATCAAATCA
>WYDF02248411.1:0-20731 GCA_009867245.2 Adranes taylori
ACTCTATATATGTTACAAGTAAGCGAGTTGTTATTTACAATGTGTTTATAGGTTAATTTGAAATATTTCCTAAATTATATCTGATTGTCGCATTCTGTTTCTACAGTTTTATTCTAATTAATGAAGACTACCAAACTTAATTAAGAGAGACTACCAAACTTAATTAAAAAAAATTCTACCTTTGTGGTCTCTCATATATGATTCGCAATTTTCGATGATTGCTTACTTAATTGAACAACTATTATAATATATTCATAAAGATACATGTAGCACAATTTTTTTAAAAATTTATTTAATCTATTTTGTTTAATTTATTTTAATAACCTTTGCTTACTTAATTTTTTTAAACTATTAGCTCATAATTAAATTAATAGAAACAATATGTCGTCTTCTTCCACGTGCATATTAATCAAATGTTTAGCAAACGTTTTTGGAAACTAGGCCCATTTACAAGCTAAATACTATTGACAACGTTAAAGACTCATTTTTTAAATTCAACAATATATATGTCTAATAATGTTGAAAATAAAATTATCTACCTCAAGTTCGAGTGTCTTCCATTAATGCCTGCATCACGAAGACCACTGAAGAACGGCAATTAAAGTAGACCAGAAGTGTATTTAAATTTATTTAAGTTGGTACCTGTCAATTAACTTGGTACATTTTTAGTACTAGTCAATGATTTTGTATTTGGTTACTCCAATGCTCGACGAAACGAGGTCACTAGTTCACTCTATCTGTATAACTAATTCATAAAAGTTTCCTGAAATTAATATTACACGTTTTCTTAAAATTACAAGTTTTTATAGTAGTTGTTATATAAATAAAATACACATAACAAACATACGTGATCTCAAAGCAAATAGTTATATCAAAAAGTTATTAAAAATGTTAAAAAATTGAGTCACATATATTTAAAAATTGGAGACGTGTTCTAAATGGTGAAAATTAAATAAATAATTCATTAAAACGTGGTTGAAGACCCAAAAGATATTTTAAAAAATTTAAAGAAATAGGTTAAACACCCAAATTTCCGAAGGCACTGTTTGTTTAGTGTAATGGTAAATTTTTGAAAATTTGTGTAGCTGTAAAATTAACTTGATCGTTCAAAATATTGAACGTTTTTTTGGAAACCATTATTTTCAAGGTTCTCCGCTATGTTCATTTATTGTCCCTTGTTCATGAATAAATTTACAATTGGACTCAATGTTAAACTTATCTTCAGGATCATTAAATTCATTAATATGAACAGCAAAATTGGAATCTTATTTTATTGTGTACAATACTGCTCACATGTTGCTTTATCCTGGTAATAAGTGCACGTCCTGATTGGCCAATGTGCTCCTTTCCACAAGAATAAGAAATTGCAATAAATGCCACTTTTATGAAAAGGTGAAGTTTTGTCTTTATTTTTCACAAATATACTACGTAAGTTCGTTGGAGTCGAAAACTAAATTACTAACTTTTTATTTGTAACCAATTTCTCCAAGCAATCCTTCAGCTCGTACAAAATTTTCCGTAGAACGGAATTGAAAAGTAATAAGATTCATAAGAGGTTGGATCATTAATTGATGGGTATTGGATTTTCCTAACTATATTGGCCAACTTTCGATCATAACATTTTTTAACAAATTTGGTATCAGAATTGTTGAAATAAAATACACATAACAAACATACGTGATCTCAAAGCAAATAGTTATATAAAAAACTTATTAAAAATGTTAAAGAATTGAGTCACATATATTTAAAAATTGGAGACGTATTCTAAATGGTGCAAATTAAATAAATAATTCATTGAAACGTGGTTCAAGCCCATAAGAAATTTAAAAAAATTTAAAGAAATAGGTTAAACACCCAAATTTCCAAAGGCACTGTTTGTTTAGTGTAATGGTAAATTTTTGAAAAAATGTGTAGCTGTAAAATTAACTTGATCGTTCAAAATATTGAACGTTTTTTTGGAAACCATTATTTTCAAGGTTCTCCGCTATGTTCATTTATTGTCCCTTGTTCATGAATAAATTTACAATTGGTCTCAATGTTAAACTTATCTTCAGGATCATTAAATTCATTAATATGAACAGCAAAATTGGAATCCTATTTTATTGTGTACAATACTGCTCACATGTTGCTTTATCCTGGTAATAAGTGCACGTCCTGATTGGTCAATGTGCTCCTTTCCACAAGAATAAGAAATTGCATAAATGCCACTTTTATGAAAAGGTGAAGTTTTGTCTTTATTTTTCACAAATATACTACGTAAGTTCGTTGGAGTCGAAAACTAAATTACTAACTTTTTGTTTGTAACCTATTTCTCCAAGCAATCCTTCAGCTCGTACGAAATTTTCCGTAGAACAGAATTGAAAAGTAATAAGATTCATCAGAGGTTGGATCATTACTTGATGGGTATTGGATTTTCCTAACTATATTAGACAACTTTCGATCATAGCATTTTTAACAAATTTGGTATAATAATTGTTGTTCAGGGCAATTTGTAGAATTGTACGAAGTCGAAAACGAAATTATTATATGAAAGTGGCACGGCGTGTAATCTATGAAACGGCGAATTAAAAAAGGCTGACTTATGAGTAGTCGCATGACAAGAGAAATTGTTGATGGTATGATCAGTGGTAGTAGGTTTCTGGTATATTTTATAGTTTAAACCATCATTTGATTTCATTACAGTAAGATCAAGAAAATTAATGCTCTTATTTAATTCAATCTCATTAGTGAAATTCATATTACGTTGTTGGTTATTTAGAATATCAGAATTTTAGTGACTTCATCAGTGTTACAGGGCATATGCGTATTTCAAGGATCAGGTAACAGCTATCATCAGCACCTTTTTCGTGATTCACCTATAACCTAACGGCTATAATCACCACACTACAGCATGGCATGAACTTGCTAAGCTACTTTTAAATTTACATTAAACGTGTGAACTCGTCTAATTATACATGTCAACTCGTATATACAGTTACGATTGTTGAAGGAAATAAGGCTCCTACAGATTTCGGTTAACTTGAGTTGTCACTTTCAAGTTGTGCTACCTATAATAATAAGAACTCTGTAATTAGACGAGTTGACAAGTTTAATGAAAATTTGAAAATAGCTAAGCAGGCCATTGTGTGGTGATTATAGCCGCTGGGTTACGAGTGTACCACGAAAGAGGGTGCTGATGATAGCTGTTACCTGATGGTTGAAGTACGTATATGCCCTGTCTGGTTTTTTTGAGGTATGTCGATGTTCGTTTCATCACTAAAACGAATTGAATTGGAAAATGATTAACTCATCTAATTTTCATCTTATAGTTATTTACGTCTGAAGTAACACTATTACTCATTCTCATTAAAACAATTATCAGTAGCTCATTAAAAGCTAATACTAAAACAATTCAGTTAATATAGGTATACTATAAAATAAAGTTTATTAGAATAACCTATATTTTACAGGTTTTGAGATATGTTGAAAAATATTTTCAAACTTTGAACGTGGCAACGTCGCGTTCTGTACAAGACATAGACTTCTTTTGTTCTGTGTGCGAAATTTCAGCCACCTAGTTTATTAACAGATTTTTTTGTAAAAAAAAATTCCGCGGATTTATAAAAAAAATTAAAAATCATTTTTGAGGAACACTTATGTATACCTGTGTAGCAAATTTCATGCAAATCGGTCCAATAGTTGAACGGACAGGCATACGTAGGTACGTACATTTGTACGTACACACAGACACCGAGAATTACGACTTCAAATTATTGAACAAGAAAAAATTATTTAGAACAATTTTTGTTATCGCAAATTATTCCTTGGAGTGTCCTCTTCGAACTATGCATAAATGGTTTGCACTGATGTGAATACAAGAGATGAACTAAGGTGAAAAAAAATTGTTAAACATGAATCCTATCTCTTTCCTATACCTATACTTATTACATACGGATATGGTATATGAGAAATAAATTGCTGTTCGTGTTGGTAAGCGCATAACTTGAGAACAGCTACATCGATTTGGCTAATTTCTTTTCTAAAATATTGCTAACCATCCATATAAAGTTCTTACGGAGACCAAAATTCGAAAAGTTGCCCGGAAAATTGGAAAAGTCGTGAAAAACTGAAATCCGTTGCTAAGCGCAATAACTTGAAAGCGGCTGGATCGATTTGGCTATTTTATTTTTAGAAATGTTCCTAATACTCCGAGTGAAGTTCTTACAGAAAGAAAAATTGAAAAAGTTTCCCGGAAAATTGTAAAATTAAATGTAGAATAATTTATATAATAAAAATGAAATCCTGTTTGTAGGCAAGCGCATAATTTGAGAATGGCTGAATCGATTTCGTTAATTTCTTTTTTAGTATGTTCATAACCATGACAGTAAGGGTCTGAGAGAAAAATTGAAAAGATTGACGAGAAAATTGAAAAATTCTGGAAAGACTGGTTGGTAAGCGCACACTTGGGAACGGCTAGATCGATTTGGCAATTATATTTTTTTAATATTCCCAACCTTTCGAATAAGGTTTTTATGGAAAGAACATTGAGAAAACTTTTTTCAATGTTGGAAAATTCGGGAAAAACTGAAATCCGTTGGTAAGCGCACTAATTCTATTTGGCTAATTTCTTTTTTAAAATTTTCGTATCACTCCGAGTAAGGTTCTTACGTAAAGAAAAATTGGATAGTTTCCCAGAAAATTGTAAAATTAAATGTGGATAATTTATATAATAAAAATGAAATCCGGTTTGTTGTTAAGCGCATAACTTGAGAACGGTTGTATCGTTTCAGCAAATTTCTTTTTTAAAATATTCCAATCAACCGGATAGGGCTTCTACGGAGCGAAAAATTGTAAAAGTTGTCTGGACAATTTGAAAATTCCGGAAAAACTGGTTGGTAAGCGCATCACTTGAGAACAACTAGATTGATTTGCCTAATTTCAATTTAAAAATGTTGCTAACCATCCAAATAATGTTTTCATGGAGGAGAAAATGCAAAAGTTGTCTGGAAATTTGGAAAACTCGGGAAAAGCTGAAATCCGTTGGTAAGTTCAATAACTTGAGAACTGCTGGATCGATTTGGGTAATTTCTTTTTAGAAATATTACCAACACTCAGAGTAAGGCTCTTATGGAAAAAAAATGGGATCAGTTGCCCGGAAAGTTGTAATATTAAATATGGAACCCATACATATAGAAATAAATGTTGGTATATTGGTATAACGTGAATAAACTCCGACACCGTTTCACCGATCATTATAAAAATTGGCAGATATATCTACTTTTTGAAGGACAAGGTGCTAATGCTATCCACATTGTTGTAACTCGCCACTAGATGGCTCTGTAGCACATCAACTTCTACACCGTTCACCCGATCGCCATGAAAATTTATATACTTAAGTATTCGAGTACAACATTTTTATGTTATCCACTTTGTTGTAACTCGCCACTAGATGGCGATGCAGTACAGCAAGTTGTACATCGTTCAACCGATCGCCATGGAAATTTATGTACATAGATATTTGAGTAGGAAGAATACATTTATTCTATTCACTTTGTTGTAAGTCGCCACTAGATGGCTCTGTAGCACATCAACTTCTACACCTTTCACCCGATCGCCATGAAAATTTATATTCGCGTACAAAGTTTTTTATGCTATCCACTTTGTTGTAACTCGCCATTATATGGCGCTGCAACACCAGCCCGCAGGCCATGGTATTCAGGACATGTCGCTGGCCACGGCAAAGCGGAGACATGTAGACAGTACCGCCTGTCGCGGCAACGCCGCGGCTATTAGGCTACATTATTGGCCGCGGAAAAGCCACGGAAACTAGACCATGCCGTGGCCCGCGGAAAAACCGATGGAATGAGACAACATCACTGGCCTCGGGAAAGCCGCGGCAACTAGACCATACTGCTGGCCGCGGCAAAGCCACGGTTATTAGACATCACTGGCCGCGGCAACTGACCATGCACTGGCCGCGGAAATGAGACGATTCGCTGTCCGTCGCAAAGCCGCGGGCGCAGCTATGCGGACAGCCGAGCTGTCGGCGCCGGAGCCACAGATGAGAAACAGGTAGGCCGCATGGCACTGCAGCAAATCATCTTCTACACCGATCGCCCTGAAAATTTATATACTTAGGTATTTTAGTACAAAGGATATTTTTAAGTTATCCACTTTGTTGTAACTCGCCATTAGATGGCGCTGCAACAAGCGGCGGCAGGCCGCGGCAATTAGATCACGTAATTGACCGCAGACCATGCCAAAGGGAATTAGATCACTGGCATCGGGATACCGCGGCAACTAGACCATGCCACTGGCCGCGGAAAAGCCACGGCTATTAGACATCACTGGCCGCGGCAAAAAGACCATGCCGCATAACCGCGGGAATTAGACGTGTTGCTGGCCACGGCAATTCGGACAGCGGGGCTGTCGGTGACGGAGGGAAAGATGAGGACCGAGTGGGAGCAAAACAACGTTTGGCGGGTCCGTTAGTTTCGTAATAAAAATTACCAATGAATTAGATAGGCAAAAGCATTCCAAAGTAGTTGCCCTTCCTATCCGCAAGACACAACCAACATAGTTCATTCTATGTGAGTTTCCACGTTCGCTTCGGTTCAAATCAACCATCAAGGTCCTCAAACTCAAACTAGTTTATATTTATCTAACCTCAAATTACTTTCTATTTATTTACATTGATTTAGAAAAAATATGCCTCAAGTAAGTCTTACTGCTCTAAATAAATGGAACCACTCGTCAACGAAATAGCTGTATTTTAACGATCTCCCAGCATGAACTAAGTAGCGAATTACGAACCCTAAATCTTTTCAGTAATCATATAGACCAATCAAATAAATCTACCGTACAAGTGAAATTAAATTCTTGACAAGATTCAGCTCATTACCGGTAAATATAACACTCCACTATAGCAAGTGTACTTTTTAGACATAATAACTACAAATAAATACGACAATAGGACCTATCAATAATGAATCATTTATAACCCCTTAGCGGGTACAATTAATGGGCAGGTACGATTTAATTGAATTTATCAGTGAAAAGAACACCAGCAGATACTAATCGCTATGTCTCAGCCTAATACAAGTGCGAGAAACAGTTTTAGAATGACTCTCTTAAACTCGCAGAGAGAACACTGTAATCACCACAAATAACAAGTAAGCTATCAAAGACTTAAAATCACGATCTTCAGATGCTATGACTATATTCAATACAACTATATTTCTGCTAACATCTTTTTAAAATAACAGTTATTATCAGTATACGAGGTTAATATTACATATCTGTACAAATCAAAGCCAAAACCCTTCTCATGGGGTAATAACTGAAGGACAGGCTTATAATAACATGGATGCCGTGAATGTTACAGTACATATAATGTAATGAAAAATAAATTAAAATTCTATATTTTACCAATTATTGTTTTGTTTCAAAACCATCGATATGGTGTTTAAAGCTTTATCTATCTTATTTTGAATAGATTTTCTCAACGTACTATCATCTTTTTCATTTTACATAATGCTGGGGCTAATTTGAACGCTTTACATATTTTGTAGTTCTGTTTCCAAATCGCACTTATCGAATTCATTTAAATGCTAAAATGGGCGACATACACAACAACTAGAACTCTAAGAGCCATACACCGCTGTCATGTCGTAGCTTAATTACAACAATTATTTATTCGAAGTGGCAATGCGAATTAGGTCAGCGATAATTATGTAAATACCGACAAAAGCGAACACTACTACTCACATACAACCACCACCTTCAAGTACCCACAATTCTACGAATGTCAACTCTATCAGCATGCTAATTCTGATCTCAAATTCGCGTTAGTTTTGTAATTCGTTCTCAATTATTGATCGCTTTATTTTTGCATGTTGAGCTTTCAAATAACTGATTAAATTATCGAAAATGTAATTTGCACAATTGCATTTTTAATTTAAAATGAAGGCAAAATAAATTCGCTGTATTATCTCAGAGAAATATGTGATTGCATGTCGGATATATCATTAAAAATTTGTGTACGATTCCATACAAGCTCGAGCCATAAATCCAACTCGAAAATTATTAAAAATGCTCTTAATTAATGCATTTCATCAAAAATGTGTTAACAATCTTATATACTCTACGAAGTAATAATACCAAATATTTCTTCTTCATATTTAATAATCTCAAGAGTACTGTAAGAATATTTTAACAGAATAATTCATAAAATTTGTACCTTTCATTTAAACAATCAAATAATAATTCTCATTAATTTATAACAGGCCATCATTTATTATGAATATAAGAAATAATTTTGCTGATCCTTCTAAATACTTATTATATAATTCTATTACATGGAAACAATAAACAATATGACAGTTAGCTTATTTATAAGACATTAGCATTTCATATAAACATAAATTAAATCCAGAAAGGAAACACAGGAAAATTGAAGACATGTTCTTCTCTAATCAACGCTGAATACGATGGGTTATAATATACTAACTTAAATAGTTTCAGAGATATGCCGAGGTTTATAATCCGCTCAATTTTCAAAAGCGGGAGCATAGAGTGAAAGTCTAAAATTAGGTTGTCAAATACGTACTTTATTGGTTTATGTTTTTATAAGTTTTAATCTTAAAATATTTAATATTATTAAAATATTACACATTTTAATTATATTAAAACATTATTAAAATATTAAATAATGTGAATATAATAATAAACAATTTATTAATTTTTTTACAATTCTGGATACATATTTTTATTGACCAAATTCAATTTTTTCATTATGTAAACAGCAAAATTTTCTATAAGTCGATAAAACGGTTAGATTTCATAATCAAAAATTTGAAAGACATATCAAAACTCGTATTTTTAAATTTCACAGAAATCATAGAATCCTAGAAATTTAGGTTTTGATTTAAATTAGATCTATCTTTAAATATGGCCAAATTTTAGGTTCTGCACTCTGTAGCAAAATTATGCACAGAAATATAAGGAAACACAATTATATATCTTCTACTTAGGAATTTTATGTTACCGAAATCACTTTATTCGTATATAACATTTTTGTTTTTACTCATCGTGATAATTAAGTACACAAATTTATTAAATAATTTTAATAAAAATGCTGACTTATTAAATACGCACTTTATATTGTTACGTTATGATTTGGAGAAACAGTTACTCCCCAACGTGATTTTGGTGAAAGGGATCTTTGGAAGGTGCTGAATCGTGCAGTGCTTAGAAAATGCGGTGTTCTTTAATATTCACTTGAATCTCTCGCGAATAATTAAAATTATAATTTTAAGGAAGCAGAATCTATGGAGTTATAATCTGCCTCAGTTTATCAACCCTGAATAAATGAAACATTAGACATAGCCCTTGGTAGGGTTACGAAAATTTTGCGGATGTAATTATACTAGATCAACACAAATTTAACAAGCACTGCGCACCCCTAACAACGACGACTAGTCTTTTCTCAGTCGAGGCTGACGGAATTAAAGAGTTGGTTAAACTTAATAAAATATATTATGAATATTCTCAGAAATGCATACATGCCAACAAAATAATAACATTTATATTTAAAAAATTAAATGATTAGCCCCTCAACAAATAAGAAAAGAAATTAGGACTTACATTTCACTCTTGTGTGCAATCAAATTTTAAAAATAGCATTTATGTATCATCCAATTCATTCTTAAATAAACATGAAATAATTTTACTTACAGTTTCTGTTGTGGTATCTATCCGCAAAAACTTAATTTATAATTAGGCACCTTAAATTTAATTTATTTCAATAATTAAACTCGATGCCTGACAATATAATTTACTTCATTTTTAAAATTCATACTTGAAAGAATTTATTTCGGAAATATAAATTAATTTTATAGCACTACTACAATAAATTTGATCAGTTTAACACAATAAATAAAGAATTCACTATTTTTGTTAGTTAATATATTCATAAAAATAAATATCAGCATGATATATTTTATCACCAATTCTCAAATAAATAAATTGCCAATAAAAATTAAGCAGTACATTAGTTTATAAGTTTAGTTTTATTTAAAAAAAATTGTGATAAGAATAAATTCAGAATTTAATGTGTTTGAAATTTTCAAACTAGTGAAGATAATGAAACTCACATTTGCACTACAGACATCGCGAGCACTGTACTTCTTTTAGATTTATTTTTTAAGTAAAAATTTAACATCAACTGAGCTCCGCAGTGAAAAACACTGCCTTTAAAGGGAGACTTCTACTTTTCGCAAGTCAACTGCCCGATACCTGCTATAAGTTTTCCCAGAACTAATAGAAATAAATACTTTAAATTTTTTACGACGTTATAATATTACTATATTCACATTTTTCATATAACTAAATGAGTAATAATATTGTATTTTTGAGATTACACTTTTGTCATGGACATTTTTAATAGTAATCTCTTACATATACTTAAAAAATCCGAGTTTTGGTCTATATACATATTTGAGCTCTTTATATAAGGCATCTTTTTCACGAATCGATTTTCACCTGCTCTCAGGTACACTGTAAGAATATGCGTTTCTGTCCTTTTTAGCAAACGCTCTCATTATATTTTGATAAAATTGTTTAAAAAAACATATAGCCTTAAAACAATATTTTAACAGTTTAGAAAAGGTTCTTGGAGCTGGAGGACCGAAATTTAAAATTCACGTGTTTGATTTATAAGCTCTTGATACTTTAAAAACTTTCAACAATTAGACGAAAATTCCATTAACAATTATTGGTGGATGGGTCATAACAACAAATTGTTTTTGTTGTTGTGGAATGTTTTTCATCCAGTTTACTATAACTTGACATGTAATGCAATCCAAAAACATTAAAGTTATCGGAGTACGTTTCGTTTGAAGATACATAAAAATTTAACAACTTATTAATGTATTTTTCACAAAAATTTTATTATTACTGTTACCATGAAATTCACAATCCTTTTCGGATATTATTAAATCAAATAATTTTTTAAATAATTGCAAAGATGAATTACCTGTGTTTTAAAATAATAAATTCATTCAGAATCATGCGCTGAATACTTGTTTCAGTCATACGGATTTTGACATTTCCGGCATCTCGGAACAAGCCGTTTCGTCGGCATTTGCTAATTCTCCAAGAATTGCACGAGCCAAAGTAAAACTAAAAAATGTGACTAAACATTAATTAACTCAAGTTAATTTCCAAAATGTTTGTAAATGAACTACTTTTAAAGTTTTAAAATGTAAAATAAACTCATTTCGAAATAGTTCACTAAAAATTTCAACATGTGTTCAACAATGCTTCACCTCGAAATATTAAGGTTATTCATTTTTGGTATTTAATTTTATATGTAACTTACAAATAGCTTTTCATATTCAATAGTTCACAGGACGGGAAGATTGTTTTCCCGAAACATAAGAGCAGAATAATTAAACTATTTTTCAATTGATTTCGTTTAACATCTGCGATTCAATTAAACATGGAGTTTATGGAATATTTTGGAGTTTAATCTATTTCCATAAAGGAGTATGGAAAAGTTTAGGAATGTAAAACATTTTTTTCTCTCTTTGGCCTGTTAGTGAGGACAGTTATAATATTATATATTTAATATTTTCTTGGTGTTCATGTTTGCTTGTTTTTACTTGTTAGGTTTGATTAGAATTTATAAATTTGGTAATAGTGCTCAATTTCTGTAATAGTCGATATATTTGTTATATAATGAGTTTGTTCACAAATGAATTTTTTTTTGTTACATAATTGCTATTTCATTCTATTTTTAATAGTTTACATGTGTTTGCAAATAATATAATTCGTCCTTCGTTTTCAACTATTTTTAGAAGCGCTGAATCACGAGTAAGAAATGTAAATGCCATTTTATGTATTTGCATATTATTATTATTATTATTTATGTTTCAAACTTAGAGATGAAAGAGACTTTGTAGAACTTGTTGCAGCAAACTGTAAATACCTCTCTCAAGAAAATAAAGAAATGCAAGCGGAAAAGAGAGATAAATAATAAAATTAATGCTACTTTATGCGCATTATTATAAATATCAAATCTTAACAAACATTGTAAACTATGTCCATCAGAGAGGATTTGAAACTTTTATGATTGAAGAGATGTAAGATATAAGTAAAAGATTGAAACCAACTTCTGAGCCTTACCAGCTCAAAAATGAATTTTACTAAATTATTATACAAATCCGTTGCATTTTGACTTTCTGCTTAATTTATATAGCAGTATTCTAAAGAAAATTTGTTTGACATTTTAAAGCAGTTATTTGGGAGTTTAATTATAAAATCAGCTATCAATTAAACCTTAAGTAATTCTAAAGTACATAATTCACATACTTTTTTCAAGAAATCATAGCGGAGATATATCAAGCTTTAATTTCTTAAAATTTCATGCGTATTTTAAGCCGAGGAAACCACATTTTAAAAATACTACAATTACGAGAAATTAATATAAGTGATTTAGCATCTAGAATAAATATGTAGAGTAAGTATGTTGCAGTAGAATAATTAATAATATAACCTGAAAAATAAAATTATTTATTAAGAAAAGAGCAAGAAGTTTAGGGATGGATATAGGAATAACTTACAATAAGTACATAACAACCTAATTGGGAATCATGCCCCCCACCCTTGTTTTGACACGATCGCATCCATACGTACAATATTATATACAGGCATACTCATGAACAACATGAAGAAAACAAGCTAAAAATTTTACTAAAGACAGAAGCAACGCCATATAAATCAATATGGCGATTGCAAGAATAGTGTTGTTTTATCCAAATCAAAATATCAAATTGGATACAGAAACATTCCAGCGAAATAACATAACAAATACGTACATAAATAAAACAAAAGATTCCAAAAAGACTATCAGTAAACTGACAAAATGTAAGAAATTGTTTAGTATGATACGAGTCGCAATCTGAACAAAAATTCAAGTAAATAAGTATCTTTTTTATTTTGACACTGCATCAAAGGCATTTTTATTTAATATTTGCTTTTGTTGTTTAGATAGTTCTGAGGTATTAAGACATTATGAGCCTACAAATTGCACGAAGAAAATGGTTACTAATGGAAACTAAAATTAAAAAGAAGTTTTCCTAGAAACTTTTTATAGTCTTAAAGTCAACGACAATATTCTTGCTTCTATTGAAAACAAGAACGATAAGTACAGCTGTAGTTTGTCTGGTAATGTTATTGAATGTGAATGAACCTTATTTATTCCTTAAAGTAGATCATACTGTAAAATCAAATTTTCTGTAATACAAGTCACAGAAACTCATCAAAATACAAATGCTGTTTATACTATATTGTAAACATTTATAATAATATCTAAAAAAATATTTTCGAGCATAATATGTGAAACATCATAATGTCGAATAGAAGATGGAAATATGCCAAGAACATACAAAGCAGAAGAAAAAAAATCTAAAAATATTCTATTCACTGCATTTAAAAGGAATGGAAAACAGATTCGAATAAGAAGAAAGACCTGTTCAAACTCTTTCCTAAGTTGGATTAGATTTATAAGAAGCGTCTGCCGTATTACATCAATAAGTTGGATGTGCGAAAAGAACAAGATCCCGAAACTTTTCTGACAGAAAATTGAAAGTTTTAACACAAACTATAACAAACTTTAACAAAAAGGTTTCATAATGTAATAGATTACGAAACGAAAACAAACTGTTGTCTCTGTATTAAATAAACGCAAAAAGTATTTTTTCGTCTGAAGAAAGACAGAAACTAAAATCAAAATTTGTTAATCCATAATAAGATTATTTAAACAAATATATTCATCATCAGCCATTTTCTATCCACTGCAGGTTGTAGGCCTCCTTCAAATTTTTCCAATCGTTTCGGTTTTGTGCTTTCTTCATCCAATTTTTACCGGCTATGGCTCGGATGTCGTCGGTTCATCTTTTATGAGGTCGACCAACTGAGCGTTTTGTTATGCGTGGTCTCCAACATAATAATCTTTCCAACAAATATATTACTATTGCACAAATAAAACTTCTACTCGTGTACAGTGCACTAGATTGAAAACTATGTTTACAGAAGAGGAAAATCAAATATTACCACGTAAAGGGTTGAATTAAATATAATCTGATGCTACCAGGTTAACTTAATCAATAAGTTATATTCCAATAAACTGTAATTGCAGTATAAGTTCTCTTACATGCGATAAAAATGTATTAGTTCTAAAAATAGAACCGCAGATATTCAACAGGATGCAACTGCATTCCATTTTAGGAAAGTCAATTGCACGGTCGTATTATTCTGTAGCTGTTGTCCAGGGGCCCAATTTAGGAGTGTATTCTTGGCTAGTCTATCAAGGAACGTTTCAGGAGCATGTACAGATTATTGAAAATTAGATAGGTACAGAGTTTAGTTGTATGCGATTCTACTACTTCTAAATAAAAAGTTCCAATTAAAAATTATACCTAGCAATGCAACAACAAAACATCACAGATTGATACACTCATCTAAGATCTTTCAAATTCTTCACTTAACTGTTAAAATGCAAGAACTGATTGAAATAATTAAATTGTTTTAAGTAATTTTAATTAACTTGTGACAGACTCTCGCTCACGACGCTGCTAACGGAGAGTCTCTGCAAATATCTTAGTTATTACAGAATTTAACAGCCTTCGAAAATATGAATTCTCAGGCAACAGCTCAGTTTAACGTGAGACTGCACGTTGGAACCGCTCTTGTTCTTCCACCGGTCCTCAGTAGCTTACTGAGGGTGCAGACAGCTACGAGTCTTGCAAGATGCCTAGAGGTTTGTGTGCTTGTGGCTATCTGAAAAAGATTGATCTTCCAGACAATCTAAACAAAGAAAGATATATACACCATTAAATATCAATAATCAAATGTTACAAGTAAATTAATATTGCATCAATGATGGTAAAGAAAATAAATAGTAGTGATCCTATTACAAACAAAACAATATCTAAGCGGTGCAAATATACGGCAATAATAATTATAAAATAAAATAAAAGGTGCTGTGGTTATTATAGTAACAAAATACTAAAAATGTGGAAAGCATATACAAACAGCTAATAATACAACAGGAGGGCGGGGATAAATCTAAATATTATGGTGGTGTGTACGATATGAATAACTGTAAAGGTAGGAATACTAGAAGTTCGCTAGCTATCGTAACCCTACGGTTATGCGTAGTTGCCACGAGAGCTTGAGTGACTAAGATCAGTCACGGTTATGAATACATGTGATCTTATACACTCCAATGGTGTAGGAGATAAGTATAAGAAACAGCTATTCAACATACATGCAATTCAATCAAGCAGTATGTGCTATAGAAAATCGCTCAACAAATATGTTATTATCTCGGCGACTGTCGCTGACTGTCGCTTTACCCATTGTCTCGACTTGGTTGGCTGGGCTTGGCTGCTCTGCTGGCTGTTGCTGCTAGTAGTCTTTCTTCGAGTTCGCAACATCAGGAACTCAATTATTATACCAAAAATCTCACGAGAACCATCACACCATTCTCTCTTGTACGGGTCGTACGGAGTCATCCACACGACCTTTTATTTCGCGACACGGTCTACCTCATACAATCCTATACAAACCACGGTATTAATTCCATTCTACGTGGAATGCACAATTCCTTCCCGATCCCCCTCTCGCTCTCTCCCTTGGCACAATTGCACAATACTCTATGCGGTGTTAGTAGAAGTGACGAGCAGTCAACACATATCACTTTTATTCCCTCTGCGGTCCATATGCCTTACGCATATACATATAACATACATACAGTTGACGTGCATAAGTTGTCAGACACTATATACGGAAAACGCTAAACGTGTGTATTATCACGGCAGTAAAGCAAGCGACAGTTTATCTCTCTCTCTGCTGCTGTATATAATTAGATGGGTGAATTTAATACTTTACTCTCATAGGTACTCTAAGCGAAGTGTTTATCACTTCTTAGCAGAAATCGTATTTGTTTATTTATTTATTAGAAAATACGTTTTATCGACTAATGACAACAATTCTAATATTCATTTAATCTTTTTAGATTAAATATTTCATCTTTTTAGATTGGATTGAGAATTAATTTTTATTTATTTATTATGAAGGATTACGACACTTTTAACTTCTTAGTAACATGCTTTGTTACAAACTTTAACTAATTTCAATTATTAATAATCAACGCCTTCTGTTTTTTCGGTACACGCCAATATAACAAATTCCCGTCCAAATTTCTACAGAATTTTACAGAAAAGTTAATTGAGTTATTGAAAAAAGCATGGCTAAGTTATGTGAAGGCCGATCTTCACGAAATTCATTAGGGATAGAAACACACCCCGGAGAAAATTCTATAACCCGGTTCCACACAGCCTTTTTCTGATAGTGCTTCATTACAGAGCCATTCGAGCTGCTGGTCTTAAGTTAGGCCTTTACTAAAATCGTAATAAGCTTTAAAATTAAAAAATTAAGTGAAATATTTATTCATCCGCAAACTTGCGTTCTTTTAACGCCCAACTCTAGACTAACTATTCGAGCTCTTGCGGTTTCCGAACCGAGCTGTAATAAAATCAATGTCAAATTTTATCAATAGCAATAGCGCAAGGGACGTTAACGAGAGCGCAAAGTTTTATGATGTTCCCAGTTTTCGCATATCCAACTTACGTTTTATTTAAGTCATTCAAAACGCAGACTATAGAACACATATAACATTATATAAAGATAATTTTATGCGATAAAGTGTTCAGAATAATTATTACAAGGCATCTTTGGTAGAAGTTCCTTAAAAGTTATTTAAAGATAATTTCATAAAGTACTTATTGTTAAGATGTAGCAAATTTGTTTGTTTTAAGAAATATGTAAACTTTCTGAAATATGTTGCTTTCTGCTAAAAGGTTTGCCTCTTAGAATTTTGTAGAAAAAAATTTCTAAATTACGCCTCCCAATTATGTCCCACTGTTTACTAATTATTATCGAAAGACATTCTGCTTTTGCAAGTCGGTAGAAAGCAAGGTTCACAGATTTATTGAAATAAACAAACTCATTAATTCTTATTATTTCAACAATAGGTACTTGACATTATCCTTAAATAATTTCTTAAGGAACTTCTACCAAAGATGCCTTACAATAGTTATAGAACTTTTCTGAACACTTTCTTGTGTAACAATAAAAATTCTATTTTTAATGCTTAAAATATTTTTCTAAATTTTATTTAATAATGGTAACGCGTAAGCATTCATGCTATTAGTTCTAGTATAGATACTTTATGTACTTTAAATACTCCTGAGTCCGTATGGTTAAATTCTGGGAAATGTGTACGTTATTTAAGCATTGTTGTATAACAATCAAATTTATTATATAAATTAAAAGTATTTAAACTTATTAGTAGATGCCATATTAAACTGAATTTATTAATATTATGGAAGGTAAACGTTTCAAAGGGAAACAATTAATTAGTTACAGTTATCCAGCATAATATTAAATTTTCTTGTATTGATTAGTGTCTTGAATTCCTATATCTTCGCATGTTAGATTTGTAGAAAAAATTAGGTTTATAGAAGGCGGAAATTCGCAGTAATTTTAACGCGTGCTCAAAAAGGTTAACCCGAGCAAACTCGACGTGTGAGATGCTTTGAGATGGTTGTAGTCAGAGTATGATAATTAAGTGAATGTTACCTTATTCGGTAATGAAATAGCGCTAGCTTAAGGAGATGAAATCAGAAGGGGATCTGTCTATCTCTAAGGTTACAAAGATTCGAACTTTTGGATTAATTGGTTTTGGTGTAATTATGAATTATTTAAAGGCAACATGGTATGTTCATGTAAATTTTATAGCCGTGTAAACACTAGACTTATATATGCAAGAGTCTGCTAAACCTGTACAATAAGTCTCAGTATATTCTTTTTCGATACATATAAAGAAAAATTTGAAATACCCTTGCGATGCTTCTGAAAAGAAACTATGAGAAAGTTTGCGTTATTTAGCTCTCTCCTATGCTAAAAAAATTTTTCCCAAAAAAAAATTCCTTCCATAAATTTAAAAGATGAAAAATGTAATTCAGATAAAATTCGGCGCGGCACATTCATTGCAAAGGAGTCGACACTGCACGACGACGAGTAAATGCACAATAAATGAGAATAAGACTATCCTTTCTTGTCCTGTTTCTTCTCTACTTGGCATCAATTGAGTCTTTCTCTCTGTCAGCTGTTTCTTTATATGAACAAGGTACATCAAAAACACCGCACGACGACTAGAAATGCACAATCAATGAGAATAACGCTATCCTTTTTGTCTTATTTTTGTGAAACTAAAATTTCTTACTAAAATTTAGAAAATCTAAATGTTTTAAGTGGTAAATTTTGAAAACATATCTTAGAAGCGTTCTTTTGCTTTAAGAAATTTGTCTTTACAAAAAAGGCTGACTATATAGAGCAAAATTTCTCATAATTGTTTTTCACAATGATTTTAAGCCTATTTAAACATGTCCTTAATTATAATTCCGTGGACTAGTAACGGTTTTTTGAAACTTTTGTTATGGAATTTTAATAAAATTTAAAGAATTTGTTATGTTGAATTTACTTTAATAACTAAAATAAACTTTTAATTAAGTAAACATCAAGAAATGGAGATACAACGCAAGGCTTAGTTGTATTCCAAATCTAATTTAATCCAATAAAATAATTATTTATAATTACTAAGTCCAAACCAAAGACATAGAATTACATTAAACAAATTAATAATACGTTTAAAAATACAGATGCGAGTTATATGACTAATAATATAATGAATCTCTGTATCTCTGATATATTTTTATATCCACGGACGATAGAAGAATGCGAGATGACTTATCTTTTAGAAAAATCTAAAAGTTTTGCATTCCAATAAAGTGAATATAAAACACGCCTATAATCAGCTACATTTTATATATAACTAGTGGCCGTATCATAACTCCTATATCAAATGATAAAGCACTGAAATTTCTTACAAATTGTTGCATGCAGACTTTTCAGATATAGTTCTAGTGAATACACACGACATAAAATTTAAGGTACGACCGCAACTGAGGCATGATTACTCGCAAAATGTAAAAAAGGTTTGTTTTTCTTATGTTTTTCCAATGTACCCCTTATGTGTATAACTTCAATTTTATTTCACTTGGTTTGTTATGAGTGAGGTGACTGACGGTGGTGACAAAGTTGATTCTTATAATTTGCATTTAATCTTTTTTGTTCACATAATAATAATAATAATTTAAAAAAATTCATGGATAAATATTACATTTAAAAATGTTACATTTAAAAACAAGTACATTTAAAATTACAATTACTCACTTTTAAAGTGCAGTTACAAATCATTTACATAAATATTATTATAGTAAAGAAAATTAGACTCTGGACATTCAGTACCTATGTAAAACTTGCAAACAAATAGTTTCATATCTAGTATGTTCTTCAGTTATTTTAATCATTCTTAACCATTTAAATTTTACGAGAAACCCTTTTAGCTCTGATTTGAATTTATTATAATGATTTATATTTTTTATTTTGTTTGTAAGTTTATTATACATTAAATAGCCAGTATACATAGAAGAGTTTTCGTATTGTTCAGTAGAATGTTTGATGGCCGTCAATATTGGCCCATGCCGAGTTCTACAATCATGGTTGCTAGGTAGAGATGAGTACAAATGTAGATTTTTCTTGACAAAACAGATTGTTTTGTATATGTAAACAGTTAGTGTTTTTCTTCCTTAAAAAGAAGTTATGTCGAAAGTTACATCTTTTTTGCAGAACAAATATTCTTTGAATATTACTAGGTCTTCCGCATATCAAAAGGTGCAAATATATAAGGGAGTGTACGAGACGGTAATATATATTCAGCAGTGCATTTCTGAGTAATAGATATTTCATTTGTATTAAAGCAAAGTAGCTACTAGTTAACTTAGATGCAACAAATTCGATATGATTGTATTAACCAGCTTAGAATTGAGATGCATACTTAGAAATTTAGAGGGCTAGATATGCTATAGGTACCATAATCAGTTTATAATATAAAGTTGTTTGGCAATTGTTTTCTTTAACAGAAACTCATGAAAATTGTTTTTTGATCATTTAATCTTAAGTTATTTTGTGCACAGCAATGTTTTAATTGACAGAGTGTACTTATTGCTTTCGTTTGCAAGTTCTCATGGTTCGCATCTGACAATACAATAGACAAATAATCAGTAAACGTTATTAGTTTTCCACCTAGTATAGCCTCTGGCAAATCATTCGTGAAGAGCAGGAATGGCAGTGTCCCTAACAACTGAACCCTGTGGAACACCAATATTTGGTGTCTCAGATAGATGATTACCAATTTTTACAAATATTTTTCTTTGTATCAAATAAGTACGTATAAAATGCGATGCCATAGTTATGGCCCCTTATTCCATAGTTATCGATTTTTCTTTAATAAATTCTGTGTTCACTATGATAAACGCTTTGGATTAATCAAAAAACATACCTAAGTCGAGATGTGTTTCAACATCGTCATAAAAACAGCACGGATCTATGTAGTCGATATTGTTGTTGTTGATCAGATAGTACGTTGTATTTTTCAAGAAAATCTTTAATTTTGTCAATAATAAATCTTTTCTAAAATCTTACTAATATATAAACCTTTATTGGCATAAGTATTTACAAACACAACTCAATATATACATCAATATTTACATCACAACCTTAA
>WYDF02248522.1:0-20730 GCA_009867245.2 Adranes taylori
GTAAGCCCTGGCTATTGGGTCATTTCGCTGGTCGCGGCAGAGCCGCGGCCACAGGCCACAGTAGTGCGGATAGCAGTCCTGTTCGCGCCGTTGACAAATATGGTGACCAGATGGGGGACAAAACAACGTTTGCCGGGTCCGCTAGCATATATATATAAATGAATGTTGGTATATTGGTATAACGTTAATAGACCTCGACACCGTTTGACCGATTATCATGAAAATTGGCACATATATGTATTTTTCAGGGAGAAGGATTTTATGTTATCCATTTTGTTGTAACTCGCCACTAGATGGCGCTCTGCAATACACCAAGTTCTACACCGTTCAACCGATCGTCGTGGAAATTTATATACATAGGTATTTGAGTACGAAGGATATTTTTATGCATATATATATATATATATATATATATATATATATTTAAATGAGTTTAATCCTCCGTCACAAGTGTTAAATTACATAACACAACTACCCACGACGCAGTGTTTACACCGTACTCCGAAAAAGTCATTTTGTTGGTCAAAACCCCCAAGTTGGACTGCAAAAGTGAAAGGAACTATTATAACATTTTATACATGTATTTACTTATACAATTGGTTTTTAAATTTTACGCCAAAAATGTAAAATACAAAAAACAAAATTACTATTTAAGATATATACGATTGTTTTTTTTTAATTTTGTGGCCCATTTTCTCGAAAACTTTCGCACTAATTTTTTTTAAATTTCTTGTATCGAAAGCTCCTTTAATATTTGAGGGATAGAGCGAGTTTAAAAATCGCACGATTAAAGATCGGAGTAATTTGACCTAGAAAAACATTTTTCTGCCCTAAATATCTCGGTTCCTATGACAGCTGGGAAAATGAAACTTGGGGAGCATATATAAATCTAAGGGACCTTAATTCTGCCAATGTGAACAACTGAATATACTGAATAAATTTTGAGCAATAAAAGAAATTTCATATCACTTTTTAGGAACACCCTGTACATTTTTATATTTTTAGCCCTTGTGATTCTCTTAAAAAGGCTGCTTTTGGCTGGTTCGGCGATGAGAATTCAGCGTTCGACAAAATGGAGACACTAGCGTTTGGGACTCAAATATTAGGTAAAGAATTTTAATCATAATTAATTTAATATGTGTTTTTGTCAAATTTAAACATGATATTTTGACGTCGTGCACAAGTTTTCGTTCGATAATAAACGTAGTTCCAGAAAATATTCGCTAAAGTAATTTTTAAATAAACGTAGATGAAGACGACATGATGTTTGATATGATTTAATAATTGAAGTAATTAAACCATTTTCTAGAAGGTATGTTGCAAATTCATATCCGGTATAATAAGCATGTGCTAATTGTTCTCTGAATGGAACTAACATCTCATATGTGGAATTCCCAGAGACTATAACTTTCTTGGCAGTTGTTTACTATAATTTTCTTGGCAGTTTCTTGGAAAATTTTTCATAAAATTCACGGATTGCTACGAGTTTGTCCTTAATTTCCCTACCTTTCCTTGTACTCATGTCATCGAGAGAAATTAATGGAAGCAAGGAAAGAAGTCTATTATAGCTCAGTGCAGCACGACGTAACATAATGCCCGTTCCACCAGTGGACCAAGTTCCTTAGATCGGCATATCAGGACTTTTCAGAAGCTTTTAGGACAAGAAATCAAGGACAAGAAAATTTCTACTGTGTAAAATTACAGTCTCTGTTTCTGTTATTTTTATTTTTGAGATTTACAAATGCTGAGTACTGCATTTTAGTAATTTGAACTTTAACAATGACGAGTAAATTTAATGACGTTTAATTTATTACATTACAATGACGAGTAAATATTTATTCTCCATAACGATTATATGTATTACATACATGCCTTAAATATTTTTGCAGCAAACCGATTCTTGAAAGAAAATATAATTATTTATCCTTGCCTACATAGAGATGTGTTAACTTCGTTGAATTAGAAAAGGTATAATTAAATTTATTTATATGGTAATAATAAGTAATCAGATTGTACATAATATTAATAACATATGCATTAAAAGTATATAATTAAACACTATTGAAAAGGTTAACATGTAAATATTATTTATAAATGTGTTTATTATAAAACGCTTCAAAGAATTATGATTTAATTATATGTTATTTAATGCTAAATAATTAATTATATGTGCTAAGTGTTGTTTTACGGGATTATTGTTGCATTTGATTATTAAAAGAGATTAATACATACATTAATACATAACAAAAACTAGCAACAGGAAATAAAATGGCGTAGCCTTAATTATCTCCGCAAAATTTAGAAATGCAATATAGAACATGCTTTTTTTCCAAATATAATAACGATGGTATAATTACATTGCCAATTTATTAATCAGTAGCGGATCAGGCATTGCCTGAAGCACTTATGAGATTGATGCCATCTTCGTATTAAATGACCTTTTTAATTTCATTACTTATAATATATAGTTTGGATTTTTTTATTTATTAAATACTTAGTTAAGTATACTACATACGAGGTGTGATCAAATAATACCCGGAATTATCGTTTATATCGAGTAGTCTTTATTCATTCCTCAATGTTAACACTGTTCCGTTCAAAGTAATCCCCAATGGATATAATACACTTTTCCAGCGTTTCTTCTGCTCTTAGAAGCAAGTCGGAAATTTAATTTTCGATATGGGGTTTAATTGCTTTAGTGATTGTATCCTGATCGCGTAAATATCGCAAAACCTTTCATGGTCTTTTTAATATTTGGGCATAGAAAAACTTCGCAGGATTTCATATCGGGCGAAATTGGAGGATACGTAATCATAACGATGTTGTTTTTGTGACCAAACTTCACAAATAAGCAACGAAGTGTGCGCAGGTGCAATTACCGAGGTGCAATCACCGGAAGTTGTCTCGTTACAAATTCGAAGGTTTTCTTCGTATAAAGGGCGTAAAACTTTTAGCTTGAACTCTTTATTGACCGTCCGATCTGGTAGTGAACACTCCTGGTTCACTATGTCAATAATGTGGAAGAAAACTGAATAAAACCTTTACATTCAAATAAATTTAGCGAGCCTTTTTCGCTCTTGGCTCTTCACAAAGCTTTATTGCGACGATTCAGCCTTCGTTTCGACGTTATATCCATACACCCATGTTTTGTCACCAGTTGTGACTTATTTTAATAATTCTGGATTGTCTATAGTGATTCGGCGGTTTTTCATAACTATGTTCTCTGCTTTTTCGATGGTATTATCAGTTATTGATATGTTGGAATACCCAAGACTTTGGTAATTCTTCCATGAAATTTATTCATAGAAGAATTACCAAAAGCAACAATTAGTATTACAGTACTGTGCCGCACTTTATTTTATTCATAATACAAAACTTAATGCAAATTCTTTGCTCCATTTTTTCTCGAATAAAAAATTACTCTAACACCAAAACACAAGTAACCCTATTGACAGCTTGCAATTACCAATATGTTGCAAAACATTTCGCGCATTATCTGACCATAGTTCTTAATGGATGTAAAATGATTATTGTTTTATTTATGAGAATTAGAAAATTGAACTCTATCTATAAAGACTCTATATCCGTCTATGACAGTTATTATGTCATGGAGCGCCTCCTGTTCTTAAATCCCTTGTCCCATGGAGCCTACAGGAAATTATATGTAACAGAAACGGAAAGCTGTAAAAATTGAGTCTCAATTATTATAGGGAATCGTTTTTACAATAAACTTTTGAACAACGAAACAGTACACAACTTTTTCCTAAAAGATACTATCACGAGGTGTTTTTTTATAAATTTCAAAAGCACAGGCCCTATCAATATGAAACAGAAATAAATTTCAGTTACGACAAAATATGTAAATTTATGGATGTAATTATGATATATGTATACATTATTCTTTTATTTTCTTGTATTTACTGTTATAAATATAATTCCAAATGTTGTTACTTTTATATTAATAGAAACAACATATTAATTAAGTACTTAGCAAATTCTTGACAATTATTGAGTTATTTATGCCAATAAATTACAAAAATATGTTGAGGGGGTTTACATGTAATGTATTAATAATGACATTAGTTAATGTATTAATAATGACATGAATTAGTAGTTATTTACAACTAGAGCATTGTGAAAACTTCAGAACTTTCAGATTATTTCTCCTGGAATTGTTTACTACATAGTTCTAAAATAAAGTCTCTTAATCTCTTAATCAGCTTTGGCGTAGTTAGGGTGTTTGTCAAGGGAGGGGGGGGGGCATTTGATCACCGCAACGAGATTTTTGATGAGCAAAAACTAAACGAAATGAAGTTAGAATGTATCACCTCATTTCTTTCCTTTTATGTTTTTGGGTGATGACCTTTTTTACATGTCATTCATTCCCATATTTAAAAAAAACACCTTCCTAATGCCGCACATTAAAGCTTGCCGCGCCGCAGCTTGAGTATTGCTGTCCTAGGTCATGAACAACAGTGTACTGGCGATTTTTGTAGGGGTGGCAATGAGTAGGAGGGTGGCGGGCAGTGCCACTCCCCCCGTGCTCCCCCTTAACGACACCCATAAATATCAGTAACCTCTTTCTAAATCAAACGTCTTCTACAGTCTACACATATGCAACATGCAGGCGCAAATAATACATCAATCACAAAAACAAGTTAATGAAATCCACAGATCGACTTGACGATTATTCTCTAACACCAAAAACATTTATCCAACTAATTTAATATGAATACGTCAGTAACTTGTGGGTAGTATATTAACCGACCTTATTAAGATAGGGTGTGAAACAACAATTACTTTTTATTCTATATACTAACCCGCGAACTTAATTTCACGAAAAAATCCTATATTTTCCAGTATTTTCCCGTATTCCCGTGTTCCCGTGTTCCCGTCTTCAAAAACCATTCTAGTGTTATTACCAATATATGGTCTGAATATGGTCGCTGTAGGTCTAAGGATTTGTCCGAAATTGTTGACGTACTGATCGACATAAAATTTTTATATATCCCGTGTTCTCGGATTTCCGTATTTCCATATGGTTTTCCACATTCCTGTGTTTAAAAACCATTTCCCTATTAAGACGAATATATTGTCTGCGTATGTGTTCCCGTATTCCCGTGTTCCTGTATTCAATCATTCCTGTATTTAAAACCCATTCTCGTATAATGGCGAATATATGGTCTGAATATGATTGCAGTAGGTCTAATGATTTGTTCGAAAAATGATGACGCATCGACCAACATTAGATTTGTACATTTCCCGTGTTCCCGGATTCCCGTGTAAACGTGTTCCCGTGTTGAATAACCATTCCCGTGTTATTACGTATATATGGTCTAAATATGGTCTGAGTATGCCCGTATTCCTGTATTCCCGTGATCTGGTATTCCTGTGTCGTGTTCCCATTTTCCCTTGTTCAAAAGCCATTCCCGTTTTATGACAAATATATGATCTGAATATAGTCTGAATATGTGTTCCCGTCTTCCCGTTGATCCTGTATTCCCATTTTCCCGTATTTCTCTATCTACAAACCATCTATAGAAATCCAAATATGACAAATATGTGGTTTGAATTTGGTCGCTGTTGCTCTAATAGTTTGTCCGGACAAAGGTGACAACGACAACACGGAGTTAGATTTTTATTATATAGATTGTAACGATGTACAATACGAGGGATGTCGTTTAATTTTGCATATAGCTACATAGAGGGCGCAAGTAACATAACATATGGTTCCAAAATTAACCTCAATATTATATTGCCACGTGTGAAAATTTCGTCAAACTACAACACGTAGTTTAGTCGGAGTAAAATTTTAAAATTAGAAAGGCGTTCAGAAACATGGGATTTGTTTATTATGAGATTGGTTTGTCGTGGAAACATGGTTTATCGCATCAGCAATGTCTTGCCGAGTTGGTCGAGTACCTTGGGGCTCCGAATTCGATTGTTGAGTTGTTACGACATTCCTGTTCTTTTATATGGGTCTGCTGAATTGAACGCAGGACAAATAGTCAAATATAGAAAATCTCGAAAGGACGGGGAAAAACAAAGAGCTTCTGCTAACAATTAAGGAGAGAAAACATCAATACCTAGACCATATCATGCGTGGAGAGCGGTACGACATTCTGTGGCTGATAATCGAAGGAAAAATAAAGGGGAAAAGGTCAATCGGTCGGAGACAAAACTCATGGCTGAAGGATTTACGCAGACGACTTAGCCGGACGTCAACAAAAATTTTCTGAACTGTGGTCTCCCGCATTATGATAGCCAGTTGGATGGCCAACCTCCGTAGTACGTCTTAAGAAGAAGAAAAAGTCGAAAATACCAAAAACTTTAGCTGCTAAAGGTAAAAAGCAAATTAGAGCATTAACATCTGCAGAAAGAGGCTCTCTTATAGCAATTTTTATATCTATGAACGCAGCTGGAGATTTGACACCACCTTTTACAATTTCATCTCCGATGAAAATGAATATTTTGCTGATGTAAGGAGCACCTGCAGGGTCAATATCTAGATGGCTGGATACAGGACGATATCTTCAGTGACTACTTTAAACATTTTATCGATCATACAAAACCAACCGAAGAGAGTCCAGTGTTATTGATTTTCGATGGACATTATATCTAATACACCCGGCTCGTAATCACCATGTTACAATATTGTGTTTAAATTCACATTCCACTCACAAATTACAGCCAATAGGTAAGATGGTAATGGGAACATTAAAAACATTGTACAGTAAGGAAATTCGTCAATTGATACTCACGAAGATACGGCCGCTACGCAGTTTTCATATTATGGAATTATTTGGCAAGGCATAGTTCATCTTTAACTTAAAATGAAGAAATTGCACTAAATGGATTCAAAAACTGTAATTTGGCCAGTCAATCGAAATATTTTCAGTGACGTACATTTTTTAGTTGAGCAGGAAGGTAAGATAGAAAAGGGGAAGACAGTTCACCCAAAGAGAAGAAAATAAAAGAAGAATAGGAAGTTGAGAAAGAAAGAAAACAAAAGCTCACAGAGAATTTGTCACTATATGCTAATCATTCTCCTACTCCTAATATCTCTACAACATGTGGAACAACATGTAGTTTCTTCACAAATGATATCGCTATATCCACAACAAAAAGGCAACAGTCTAACAGAGGAAGAAAAACAGAAACAGCATTTAAAGCAACAGCGTCTCCATATAAAGCGGAACTAGAGCTATCCAAATTGGTAACCAAGAAAAAGCACCAGATGAAAAATGGAGAAGAGATGTTTGACAGTCCGTCTACTAGTAGTGTTGAAGTAAAGAAGTAATCAAAATCTCAGAATAAAAGGCTAAGATATGATTCTTCCTCCACATCAGAAATCAGCATCTAAGTCTGACGATGATTTGCCCACTATACTGCAACCAGATGATCCTGATTCAAGCACTGAATCCGTACACTGCTGTGGCCATTCTAGTAATGACACTATAGGTGAGGAATGGATTCAATGTATTGCTTGCCCTCTAAAAATGCAATTTAATTTTTAGTTAGTTTGTCTAACTAGTTAGTACTAAGATGGAATACCCTATTCCATATTTGGTACCTTTTTTGTAGAAATGTCATTTCTCTCATTTTTATATTTTTGAAATTATTAAGAGAAGTATTGTTTGTTGTTTGGTTTCGTTATTGTTGATTCAAAGTAGAATATATTTCCTAGTTCTGAAGTGAAAAAAAGGCTGAATAATTAAAATTTTCCATAATTTATTTTGTGTTTCTGTTATAATATTCCATATTCGGTACACTTCCTCTACCAAATTACGTTTCTTCGAAGGAAAGCGTTTTGATTTTATTGAAACTGTAAAACAAAATTTGCTAAAGAAGCTAAATGATATTCCGGTAAAATGCTTCCGGAAATGTATTTTGATGAATGGGTTAATCGTGGCATATTGCTTCAAATGTGATATTTTGAAGCCGCCGATATAGTGTTTTACTGACAAATTCCGAGTTATTCTTTCTTGACATAATGTATATAAATTAATGTTATGGTATTATCTGCACATTCGGTATATCTAGTTGTTAGTTACAAAAATACATTTACAGAGCGATCAATATTACAAAACAACAAATAATGACATTCATAAATGTTGCATAAATCGTTTATTGCAGGCATCAATGTATCTTTCACTCGCTCGCTCTTTGCATACGTATTCATTGTATGACACGTAAACTAATGCTTGAATTATGTATGTTGTCGTTATCATGATATATACGGATTTAGGTAATAATGTTGAATATTAAATAGAATTATGCCGCGCTGTATTTTAATCTTTCTCCGCCAACGGTATAAATAATTTCTGTACGTCTAAATCATAATAATGATTACACGATTTCACATTAAAGTGCTACATGTTTACATATACGATGTGATTTTTGTTTTCATAGAGGAAGCAACATTACATGTATACAAAGAATGCAAGATCTTTTTTAACAAATCTAAAGGATTTTGAAACTTTTTTTCGTTTATAGAATTTGTAACGTGTTCCATTATATAATTAGATTTTTTTGCCGGAGACACTTGGTTTACTTTAGTCTTTGGTTTATTTTTTCTTTCAAATATTTTTCTGTGGAAACAACAAATTCCCTAAAAAATTTCTTTGAAAATACTGCTGCTCATACACGCTCTTTTCTGATTGTAATACTTTAATGGAAGGATTTCTTGCAATAGTTTTGAAAGCTCGTGGATTTTGTGGAATTTTTTCTTCCAAATATTTTTCTGTGGAAACAACAAATTCCCGAAAATATTTCTTTGAAAATTTTGCTGCTCATCCACGCTCTTTTCTGATTGTAATACTTTAATGGAAGGATTTCTTGCGATTGTTTTGAAAGCTCGTGGATTTTTTGCTTTTCAGATCATTGCAAGATCCAATAATGATTCGCTGATGCATTGCTACAAACAGGAATTGTTACCCTTTCTTTGCGACGTTTGTAGCGAGAGGCCCGATTTTTCTGTTCAACTGCAAGACTCTTACTTGGCAACAACTTTATGTTAAGTCCTGTCTCATCACCGTTGAAACTTCGCCTGTAAGGCTTTCCTTTTCATAAAGAGATAATTATATTTTAATAAATATTTTAGGAAATTCATTCATATCTTCAACATTTGAGGACAGTTTCTCTCCACAAATATTTAACTGGCGGATTCCGCAACATTTTTTCCACCTTTCGAACCACCCAAAATTTGACGTGAATTCTGCGCCACTTTCATTAAATTCATATCGAAAATGCAACACTTTTTCCTGCAGAATAGGCCCCGAAATAGGAACCTCTTTGTCTCTGATATGAGTAAACCATAAGTACAAGGCCTCACTTACTTGTTGATATTTACAATTTTTCATTGTTTTCTCACCTTTAATGCACTTTCAGTAATTCTTGAAGAACACAATTTTTCTACACAAAGAACACAATGTTTCTGATATCCATTCATTGTAGGACTATCCATTCAGGGTCCGATGATGGATGGATATCCGAAACGACGTTACTAAAGTAAAACAAGTGTTTCCGGGGAAGAAAAAATATATATGTAATTAATTTTTTTCTAAAATCAATCAAAAGAGCCGTTTGTACTCCTTTTCAAAGAACCGTTTGTAAAAGAACCGTTGAAACGATATTAAATTCACATTAACCCGCAACTGGCGTTCTGGACCCCAAGGAACCAAGGACGTATGTGTTTACGTATAACTCGGTTACTTGAACTTTTTATAACTGTGCGTCTCCGTATCTTCAACTTCTGTACGTTCTTCATACGCAAACGTATTTGATACGCCTGCTAGATTTGCTGTCTAGCAGGCAAGCATAAAGTAGCGTTGGGATCATTTGATATCCCAGAACCCCACTTACGTAATTCATCTTACGATCTGATCAAAATTAGTCGCATATGACATAGTAACATTTGATTCTATTTTAACAATATTTTATTATTTATAAAAATAAAAAGAAAAATTGCACATTGTTCAAAAAGTATAAGTACATATGACCCTCACTATAAAGAAATTGCGACAAGAAATGGAAGATAAGGAGGACAGTAACGCGAAAAGTGTTCCGTATGAAAATGACCAAGATTATGTTCAAGAAACAATAATTTAACGTCTTAAGATGAAAATCAATGTAGACAGAAAGGAAAGGAACCGGAGTAGTAGAGCGAAAACATTGAGAATAATTTAACTAACAAGTTTTTTTATGGTCGTAATCAATATAAATTGCTTGGGAAGCAATCAACAAGAAGAAATATGTGTACATTTTACGTAACATTGTAAGTCATCTACCCGGACTAAAAGGACATCAGGATCTTTAGGAAATGACGCTTCTCCACTTAAATTTTGTCAATGTTTGTTCTCAGAACATATGCTAGCTTTATTAACAGAGCATACAAGTAATAAATTTGCTTCATACAGTCAAAGATTTGCTGATCAAACTAGAACAGAATTAAAAGAAATAACAGAACTGAAATAAAACCGTTTATTGGACTGCCCGTTTACATTGTAATTTTTAAATAGAATCATGAAGATTTGAATCCATTATTTGCTACCGGTGGAACAGGTCGCGACATATGTATATATTTCCGATTCACACTTCTATATTTTCGATCCACGATTCACATTGTCAGAAAGATGAGTGTTACTAATTCTACTATGTTTGAGATTTAATATACCACTTACAAGAGATGACAGAAAAATAACTAATAGTGCTGCAGCTATACCAGAATTACGGGAACAAAATCAGGATACTTGTCCACTTATAACAGTTGATAAGATACTGAGAGCTTAGAAATGCAAAAAGGACTTCGCTGCACCTGGACCAGACACTATTACGAATTTTTGGTGAAAAAATTGGCCTACAAAAGGGCGGACAGTATTGCTATACAAAAAAAGGCATATAACTTGCCTAAACACTTACTATAAGATATTTACTAGCGTCTTAAGTGAAAGAATATTAAATGCCATACAACTCGTTTGGGGGCGTATCTACGAACAACGTGGATCTAAGAGAGGCTTGGCTGGTAACAAAGAAAATCTTCTAATTATTCCTTACGCCATTCAAGGCGCAATACAATACAAGCACAACTTGTCCATGTCCTGGATCGATTACAAGAAGGCATTTGACACCACTTCACATAGTTTGGTTATCAAATTTTTGGACAGAATAAAAGTCCACGAGAGATTAGTGAATTGCGCGAAAACATTCATGTTGCAATGGTCAACTCGCGTTGTCATTAAAGCTGACAAGAAAAGCGATGTAACGAACGCAGTGCGTTGCCAAAAGGGCATTTTCCAAGGTGTCTCCCTAAGCCATTTGTTGTTTTGCGTTTCACTACTCCCTCTACCGAGCATGCTAGTCTCAACCAGAGACGCTAGTTCATATTCTTTCCGCATGCCCGGTGTATGCTAGATACATCCAGCGCCATAATGCCGCCTTAAAAGTGCTATATTTTCATCTCCGTTATTCTTACGATAGACAAAGAATCGGTTGAACCCTACGTCGTTAAGGATCTTGCAACCGTAGTTGAAAATGACGCCGTTAAAATCTTTTGGAACTACGGTTTTCCTACAACTCATCAAATAGCCCCAAATAAGCCTGATATTGTGTTATTAAATTCCACTAAGCGGGAGATGTTCCTTATAGAATTTTCTAGCCCCGCTGATAAAAATATTGAAATTAAGGAACGAGAAAATGTGGCTAAATATGAGGATTTGATATGCGAGCTTAGGATTCAATATCCACGCCATTCCATCAAATTGGTAGCCCTCATCATGGGAGCCGCAAGGGACTCCCTAATAAACTATATTACGGCCATTACAACTTGCGAGGCCAAAGCTGAATAATTAGCAAGTCTGATCCAAAAGGCCGTAATTCTGGGCACTCTGAGTTTACTTCGGTCACACGACCCGACAATGACGTAACGAATTACTCTATTGTTTAGAGAGTCGTTATGTGACATCTGCCCAAAGAAGAATCTCGTGTATGACGTCGTCTTCTTTAAGGTGCTGACATTGAGATTCTTTAGAGGTGCACGCTACAGAGCGAAAAATAATGATAATAACGTAGGGCGGTTATGAAAGTTAGCTAATAACTCCTGGGCTACTATAGCGTACCCACGTACCCGAATCCCTCAGGGGAGGAAAAAGATCTCAAACCCCGAATGGCCTGCTGACTACAAAATGGAGCAATTTTTTTTGCCAGGAAACTCCGTAGCCCCTAAACTATGAAATACCCTCGGGTCGGTGGGAAGCGGCACAACATCACCCGCCGACAAAATTTCAAAGGATTCTTCCGGGTGAAGAACCTCCGGTGAAGAACCTACGCATTTAGTTCCGAAAAATAAAAGAGAATCAAGGGAAACCAGTTCCTCAGTTGCCTGTAGCTCGAGATACAGGTTCTCTAGCGAGGGAGAAACTGAGTCCAACGCCGTGACCGAGCGCCTGGAGTGGACAGAGAGGTTGTGTCAGGATTTAATGCGCGCCCATGAATTGAGCGGACCCCCTAAGAGATGCTACATGAACTAGATGCAACGATCTGGCTGGATATGCATCCTGAACACTCAAAACAACATCGTCGGGACTATGTAGCCTATCTTAAAATGCAAACATGTCCAAACAACATCGTCGGGAATATGTAGCCTATCTTAAATTGTAGCTTGTGTATTCCATTGCTACTTTCCTGTATATCGTCCTAATTTCTTTAGCTATATTGGGTAGAAGGATACATTGAACTACATTAAATCCCCAAAATTTTTTTCATTCGGAAACACCTTTCCTAACTTATAATTACCCTTTATAATTTTCCTCTTCTCGTTTCCCCTTACCTTTTATCTCCCATAGTATCCTTTTCATTCTATTCATTCCAAATACTTTATTTCAACATTCACCTTTCTTACCTCTCTACGTCATTCTCTACTCAACTTCCTTCTCATATATTTGTCATTTCTGTATTATGTCGAACAACCTTATAATCGAGCATGCAATTTCTCTCAATGCATATAATTCATTCCTTAACAGTTATAAACTATCGATTCAATTTCCTTCATCTGTATCCACTTCCAACATTACAATTCATCATAGCGTCGATTGTTCAATCCCCATGAAACTTCTTTGAGCGATAGCAGGTTAATCGCACTAACCTGCTCTTCATCGATTCTTCCAGATTAAACTTCTTCTCCTATACAATTCTAATTCTTCGGGCTGTGATTATCTGAAAATGGAAATATTTGTTTCTAAAGTCGAAAAATAGATTGCTTCACTTTGTAATGATGGCTGAATGTTAGGCCAGATATTGTCTTTCTTGAAAACCATGAACTATCCTTTTCAAGTGGTGCAAATCATGACCAAAGCTTACTAATTTCTAGATAGAAATGTGTGGTATTTTGCGGTTTAAGCTGCATTAACAATTAGGAAATAATATAAACAAGAAGTAATGTTTATAAATATTTATGATGAAGTTGAAGTACAAAATAAAAACTTTGATATGATAACTTAGTAAATAATATGTTGTCATTTTTGATGAAACAATTTTATCTATCTTTGTTAGAATTGAAGTTTGTAACAAGTGCATAATACGCACTTGTACATATATATAGTTTGAACTTCTTATGTAATTTTCTAATTCAAGGTTAACTTTAAATTTGATGTCAGCTGTTTGATTGAAGAACTTTACTTAAAATTAATCTATTATTTCCAAAACTATATAATTTCGTTATACATCGTTTAAATTATATTAATTTCATTTGTGTTGTATACAACTATACACCCGTAGAAATATATACATTTTAATTTAGATAAAGTCAAGAAACCTAAGAAACCTGTTCAATAAAAATTTCGAATTCGAAAGCTTTCAGTGTTATAATTCTATATTGGTCTCATTTACGTAAATACCTTATTATATACCTTATTATATTAAAATACCTTATTATATAAAATACGCAAACGTATCAAAAATAAAGCGGAAGTTAATTATTTCCTTTAGAACTTAAATAACGATTCAAATCATAACGCACTCTGAACGAGTCAACGAATGACTGATGCGACTACATTATTAATTTCATGATAATTAGATGTTAATTAGATTGTTTTAAATGAAATTAACAAGCATTACCCTGACTTTTAATTCTACTACACTTTTCTGCGAAATATTGGAACGAAATATAGAGTTGCGTTTTTATGACGCCGTTAAGTATTTAATTCGTTTATACGTTTGTATTATTCTCTTAAAATATAAAAACTCATTATTATGTTATTGGTATATATGGTATTTAAAAAATAATATACGTCATCTTCTAATATACCATAACATTTCAATTGGAGGCGTTTGCTAAACTTAGTTACGTATTCAAAGATACAATTTTAAAGGGATGAGATTTTATATTGTTCTGTTTGATATAAAACGCTGAATTAGATTTTCAGAATCAACAATTATATTTCACTGTGCTGTGTGAAGTGCTAACTTCGCGAGGCGGTCCTGTCCTGTACTGTTTTGGGCGTAGCTTTTAAGTCTGTTGAAACAGGCACAGTTGGAGAAATTTGCAGCATAATTTGTATATCCAACAGCAGTAGATGGTTTTACAGAAGAATCTATCCAACTTATATGTCACAGCTCATAACGATTTTGAATCACTAGATCTCAAGTGTAGGCTCCTAGTTTTTTTATATTCGTCCGATACATTTTTTGTCCACTTTGGTTTTACACGGAATCAAAAGCTGAAAGTCAGCTGAGACATCTTTATGCGATGAATTGTAGCGATGAACTGCCTTTCCGCCAAACGTGGAATAATCGTTACACCAGAGCTCATTTCCTGGGCATGCATTATTGTTCGCTTCTCAAAGATCTTAATACTGACATCAGTGTCCGAATGTAGAGCACGAAAAGCTAATAGCTAACAAAAAAGAGCCCAAAAACTACCATTATTATCTTCGGGTACTGATAATCCTATATAACTCTGCTCTCGTTGAGCCCTTCATGAAATCTCCTGCCATCTGTCAACAAGACTGATTTTATGATAGCTATCAATCTGTTTTTGTTGTCTTCGACAATTTGCTTGTTTCCGCGCTCCCTACAATATTTCGATGGTCTTGAGCGATTCGGCTAAAATCTATCACTTTTCTTTCACCAAATTTATGATACTGTGTTGAGGCATGTTTATCGAATTTTTCCATAACATTTTTCCAGTTTTTAAATGGTTTTGTACTAGAGAGTGCCGGACCATACTTATCTTATTTAATAGATTTCCCCCAAAGCGCGGGGCCTATAGCATTTGCTACCTCTTGATACGTGGCTAATCCGGCAATAAATCAAGCCTATTCTTCGTTGGAAGCTGATATAAATCTCGGATTAATATACATGTCGAAAAAGAATGATACTGGTACGAAAGAGAATGTGTTTATCAAAACAGCTGACTGGCAAATGGAATAGAAAATAGATTTTCGTATGTTGCGCCTGTCATCTAGGTGAGCATGCAAATTCAAATCTATGTAGAAATATGAACTTCAGCATATAAATGAATATATTTAGTATTGTTGGCTCAAATAAATAATCCGCAAATAGTAAGAGAAATTTGAGGTGGGGGATAAACACCTAGGCGAGACAAAATAGTTGAAAAATTTGCCGCAGTGGAAAAGAGATACCAATGTAATAATTTTGAAGATGTCGTACGGTGATTGCAAGTAACATCCCATAGGATGTTAGACTCAAGAAAATAAAATTATAAATGAAAATTCTGTGAAATATGCGGTAATAAAATGCAACGTCCATATCGCCATTTTGTTAAGCATGTGTTTCATGCATGTTTTAGAACGGGTGTACAGCAGCTGCGAGACGTGAAAGAATACACACAGTAGTTGCGAGACGGTCAGTTTTATTTAAATGTTTATAGAAAGGGTACACAGTAGTTGCGGGACAAAAAAGATTTTCGAAGCAGGAATAACAGATGAATATTAAAATCAGAAATCGAGAGAAATTGAACAACACTAATTACGATACGATAGGATCAATTTTATTTACATACATTTTAATATACATTGAACTATAATAATCATTTAACACTTACCAAAAATATGGAATATAAAATTTTTGGTTTATTATGATATGAGACTGATTTCACAAATTCATATAAATTTGTTGAAATTATACATCATTGACATGTTGTCTTACTATATTTTCATGATTCTGAATAAAAGACTGTGTTTTTTTGGTTGAAAGTTTATAGCGTTTAACCCCAAAATTTTCTACTGCTCTTCGTATTTTTACATATGTAGTAATTTGAAATTCTTTTAACACATGAAGAAAAACAGAAATTGATGGATGAGATGCATAGAGAGATTGGTTAAATTGAGAATGAAATGATTCGCATGTATTGGTTCTGCGAAAAACGTATTTTCTACCTCTTTTGAAGTCTCGCAATTGCTGATTACTAACAAAATATACCTGCTTTCCTCATCTGGTAATTGCATTATGGGTTTACTGCATTAAACTGACCGCCTCGCAATTGCAGTACTCCATTTAGTACATCCGTTCGTCCCATTTAAGGTTAGCCATGAAGATTTTAGATATTGAAGTCTTCAGGGGAGCAAATTAGTAATGGAAATGAAACGTAGTGTTACAAAACGGATTTTAGCGTCAAATATAAGACATTTGGTTAAGTGTTATTAAATTTAAACTCAAAATATTTTAGAGGACGGACATTTAAGGTGACAATATACATTATTGTCTTAACCAAATTTTATGACGGAAACATTTATTTTGGAGATATTTTATGATGAGATTTTGGAATTTCATTTTGTATGTACCCTAATTTTGGCACTTACAGCTAAGAGATTTGTCAATAGTGCGATATGGCCAACCTGTACTTGTAGCAGGTTTTTCCTTCTACAAATATTATTGTAAAGATATTGATAATTTCAGGCTTAGAAAATCTGGACGACTATAAGAGGGAAGGCTATCTTAAAGGAAGGTGATCTCGAGTGGGGGCACTCAATAAATTCAAAATTCTGTCAAATGCTTTATTTTATAAATTCGGAATAGTTTTATTAACAGTCTTCAAATAATAGATCTTCCAAAGTTGTATAAATTGAAATTAACTTAAAAAATACAAAATAGTTCTTTGATATAGGGGGGATTCCTTGGGGACCAAAATTATTATTGTATTTGGGAAGAACTAAAGTAAGATCATTGGGGAAATAAAATGTGAAAAAATACAAGAAATCTAAATAAACGGAAAATGCAGTATATATATATATATATATATATATATATATATATATATAATTTACTCGCCACTCCAACCAATTTACCATAAAGAGAAGATATTGGAATTTTTACTTAACAAAATTGTTTTTTAACGGTACAATGATGGGAATACACGCTTTAGACTAAACACGGCAGTCTTGTGGTTGAACACGGTAACCAAAATTTTTCCAAAGTCCATTGCGATTTTTTCACAATGTACCATTAGATTGAAACTGTTACATGCACTTGGCTGATGAGAACGCAAATACGTCGAAACGAGACCTCGTCGTAAGTTGGTAACATTTTATAATTTTGCAATTAATATTAAGTTCTCACAAATGAGATTTATTCGGTGTGAACATATGTATGCTATTCTGATATAAATATATATATATATATATATATATATATATATATATAATTTGACTTTAAATCTTAAATTATGTATATATTGTTATTAAGTAGGTTTTCACAAATTCTTATTTTTAATTTGAACCATTCCTTCCACATTAAAAACTTACTTTATTTTTAATTTGAATCATTCCCTTCCTTTAACGAATTTGGAAAGTATATCACTTTGGGTGAATGGCGCTCGAATCATCTACCAAGTTATAATTGAGCCGCTTAGCTGAAGACCCACGACGCGCCGAGGTAAAAACCAATTCATCAACACAATCGTTTGTAACGTTGTAAAAGAGACATTATAACTACATAATTTTGTAATAAATGATGTATTTACTTTGTTCGACTATAAGAATTTTTTATAACATATAATGCTCTTGTATGAATCTCAATTTATTTATTTCATGTAGTCAGGCTGATTTTTCAAATCAGGCCCATTATAATAAAGCTGTACATAGGTGAATTTTATATTGAATAGTTGTGCTCGTTCTCTCGTTCTACTTGTGCTCGTTAAAATGACTAACATTTTACTTGAAGTTAATTATAATGCAAAAATTTAGTTAGAACGACCCAAAAATGAAATAATAGCGAACTATATATGAAATGATAATTGTTATAATTGTTCTTCTGAAAATTTGAATGCTTGATGATAGTGGTGATCGGATTAGATTGGCGTGGCAAGGGTTCGCTGTTAATAATGATAAAAATCGTCCAACAATGCGTGGAATCGGAGATGTGGAATGCGTCGTGTATAATACGTTGTTGCGTGGGTTGTGCGAGCAAATAGAGACGATGTGGTTGTTGGAAACAAATTTGTTGCTTGGCTTGGCGATGTTGACTTGTTGGTCACGTTGGCTCCTTGATTATATAGACTTCTTGATCGTGACTTCTCAATTAACTTCATTGGCGCCGGCCTTCTCATGGTTGTATCGAAGACACGCTTAGTGGCAAGGGGAGAGTTGTAAATGTAAATTCGAGAAAAGACATAAAACATTGAATAATAAAGGAATTGGAAAAGTCTGCAATAGCTTTGTAAATACTTAGTTTTTGCAATGTACATGTTTGATGATGATTTTGATTTGATGGTTTATTTTAAATGATTATGTTATTCTTAACTACTGCGCTAGTTTGAGGAAACCGTACTTAAGACTGCGAATATGCTCGCCGTGCAAAAGATAGATCTGGTCGTCCGTTGTAAATTATGCCTACAAAATGAGCGAATTAAATAACAAGCATAAAGTTCCGTTGAGGGCATTAATTAGGAAGCCATTAAGAAGGATAGTTACGAGATGAGGAAATCTCTCTTCAAAATTCACAACTAGAATTTAAATCTATATATAACTTGATGTAGTCAACGTATATGTATGAATAAGTGTTTAAAAACTATTAACGAATTATTGAGACATGTCCATACATATAAAACGAAAAAAAAACACGTATAGGGAAATCCATAAACCATTTTGATGTATTTGGACGTAAATGACTTTTTTGCTTTATTATATGACCATCCGTCGCCCACGCAAATCTGCAGGTGTTTATATATTTCCAACATGTGTGTATACAGCGTGAACAAATCACGAGGTTAAGACTTTATCCATACTGTCTAGTGCTGATAAATTTCGTAGAATTAATTAATTGTCGTTTAATTATTTAATTATTTTATTTTTTTATTTATTTTTCTCTTCTCGTTTGAGGCTGTTAAGCCGATAACAACTTTAAAATAATAATTGGTATTTTTGTATATTTTGGAACAGAAAATATTTTTTTTAAATAAATTTAAACATGAGAAGTTAATGGGTTAAAATAGTCGTTCTCTTATAATAGCACATCAGTAGCATATACGGACAAATAATAAAAAAATATATTTCATAGATTATTGTATTTTTGCAAATATATGTCCCAATCAGACATATATGTTTCTCAAATAAGTTAGTTACCCATAAACATGCTATTTTAAACATGAAGTTTCTAAGAAATGTAGAAGTGAATTCTTACATTTATTAATATGAAACTAATTAATAGTAAACTAATGATAACAAAAAAGAAAAAGAATAAAAAAAGGATAAAACTTATTGAAGTACAGGATTTTACATTTATAATATGTGTAATAATTATAATATTACGTTGAAGTAATAAGATAAGAAATATTAACTACACAAAATAGGAAGACATACACAAACATTTAGTTAGCGTAGAATTACATTCAGTTTATGTAATATTTATTGAAGACACCAAAATAGTTACACGTACGATCTATTTGCAATTTTCTCGCCATTTCTCGCGAGAGATTGCACATGATTATTAAACGCTACGAGGAAGAGACACATTGGGACACGAGAAAACTGTTTCTAAGAACGAATTGTTCTACCATTTGAAAATAATCTTATATCCCATTTTCTATAACTGCTATGCTCTTTTTTTCTTGCTTTTCCCAAACGTAGTTTTCTATAAATATGTTATCTAGATGTTAGACATACTCTAAATATTATAGAAAATGTTTTAGTTTTTTTATTTACTTTTAATATAATCTGAAAATTCGGTAAACATATATTATTGAAAAACTCTCCGTACAATCAATATATACCAGAAAGTAAGGGTTTTCTTGAAAACTGAGAAATATGTAACCTGAGGTGGCCATATGTAAGCGTTGATAGCGTACTGCAAGCGTTTGAAACCCACTGTACGCGGATTGACAGTGTACGGGACGTATACGCATTATCAAAGAAATTATAAAATTTTCGCCGCATAGTTTTTTTTACACATCTACAAACGTAAAACAAACGTGTACAAACTTGAAAAAAGTGACGCACCAGTTATGCCGATCTTATTTATATTTTAACATGTGATCACCACTCGTCGATCACTCGCATCGTCAGCATCATTTGTTATTTGCACTCTATAACTCTATGTTATTTGTACTCTCTGCACTCATGGAGTTCGACAGAGAGACACAATCTCGCCTAAACTGTTTACCACGCTTCTAGAAGACATGTTCAAAAATATTGAGCTGGACGGTCTAGGTATAAATATCGATGGAAAAGATCTTAATCACCTCCGATTCGCCGACGACATTGTATTGATATCAGATTG
>WYDF02248633.1:0-34909 GCA_009867245.2 Adranes taylori
TCACTGATAGGAGTGGCCGCGCAGTGTTCATATAGATTGGCGCTTGGAAACTTATAGTGGAGTTTGTGGATTTTCCTGAGAATCGCGCGCTCACAAGTGTTTCATGAATTTCATAATTTGTGGCAGAAGAGTACAGAATTGCTCTGTAGTCGATAATTGGTCTTATATATGTTTTGTATGTATGATGGCGTGTTTTGGAGTCACAGCCTCCTAGTCATCCTCTGAGACTTGAAATTAGGTTAACTCGCTTTCTAACTCTGACTAAAGTGGAGTCTAGGTCATTTTTCTGCTGAGTGTTCTGCTGAAAGTTATGCCCAGGTACGGTACCTCATTCCTTAGCGGAATAGGTTTCTCCCACAGGCGGAGCTGGATTTCAAAACGGTTCCGATGTTTATTTTTTGTGTTGTTGGATGTTGAATTAAGATAGCTTGTGTTTTATTGGGATTTGGCGTTACCCGCCATTTTTTTGCCCAGTCGGAAAAAGTGTCAAGACAGGTTTGAATGTTGTGGCTAAGGTTTTTTATTTGGAGCCAGCAGGCCCAGAAGGCTGTGTCATCAGCATAAAGAGCACTGGGACAATACTGGGTAGGAGGTTGAGACATATTATAACAATATGCAATGTAGAGTAGTGGGGTGACATAGAGCCTTGTGGATCACAGGCTAGAGGATGGATTTCCCTAGATAACTCATCTCCTACTTTGATAAGAGTGGAGAGGTAGGATGTGATAAGTTGAAAAGTGGTAGGGTGGAATAAGTTGATTTCTATAAATTTTCTAATCAATCCGGCATGCTAGACTGAGTGGAAAGTCTGGAAAATGTCCAGGAAAAATGTTAGGGAACAGTGACTACTGTCTAGAGAATGGATTACATCAGTTTGAAATTTCAGAAGTGGGTTGTGAGTAGAGCGAAATGCTCTAAATCCAAAATGGTTGCCATGACTCTCAAAGATCTTACCCAAGACATTGAAGAGAGTAATTGGCCGGTTAGATGAGACATAGCTCAGGTCTTTATTAGAATTGGATATCATAATATAGTTGGCAGCTTTCCAAGGATTCGGAAAATATCCTACTAAAAGACATTTACTATATATTTTGGAAAGTATTAGGATGATTTCTTGGGGAATGTTTCTGAGGATTCGATGTGTTAATGTATCATTTCCAGGAGCGGTGTTTTTGCCGGATTTTAGAGTTTCGAAGACCTCATCTACGGAAACAGGAAAGAGGATGTCATCATATTCTGGGAAACAGAGAATATTTGAATGCTTGCTTGCAACGTTGTAAACCAGAAAATTTTTGTCTGAGAGATAGTTGCTCTCAAAGTCTTCGAGTTCGCAAAATAGGAACTAAATAGTCGGTCCGATTCTACTCTCTGTGATAGCATAATCTTAGCCGTAACACATAATTCTCTTCCCCTGCGCTATTCACACGATACCGAGCACAGAGTTACTCAGCAAACAGCGATCAGTGAGCACAGATATTAATCATTACATCGGACGCTGAGAGTATCTTTACAGCGTAGCCAAAATCATGCTCGACAAAAAACAAAAACACGACGAGTTCATCAATTTTCGCCTACTGCACTTAAAAACCTGTGATATAAAAGATACGTTGCCAGTTGAATACATAAACTGTTGTGGTGTCAATGATTAAAATATGATTATAGAAAATTGTTTACGAGATTCCTAAACCATCATCAGACAATATAAAATCATCAGCTCATTGAGTTGGCGGCCATCTCGAATCAAACAATAATTTTGGACTTTGACCCCTTTGGATTTCGCAATATCTAAATATCGCGTCATATATCATCACATCATCACACAACCAACTGCGTCCACTGCTGGAAATAGGCCTCCCATAAACTTTTCCATTCCATCTACGGGGTTTTTAGCCATACTCTACCACGTTGGCCATTGCGGGTTGGTAGAGGGAAATCGAGGATAGTGGTAAGGAAAAATTTTTGGGTTTGGGTGGATGAATGGGGAGAGGACAATGGTTTCCCCCGTATGGTCTTGGAAGATAAACCAAGGCTCGCGTGGGCAGGGGCGCGTCCCTGAAGTAGATCTATCATCTATTGGGAATATAGATGATTATCTACCCGCTATTGAACGCGTCATATATAACATTACTCAAATCATCTGCTGATTAAGCTGGCGACCATTTTGGATTTGAAAATCTTAGAACTTGGGGATTATTCCCCACGAATTTTTTCGTTAAAAAGCGTTCAAAATTTGATTTCAAAGTTATTTTATTTTGCTCAAACTTTGGAGATACGGATTCAGCATGTGCTATTGGGCCAGATTACGTGCTTTTTGTTTACATTCGGATTGGCTCCATTTTGCATTGTGCAAAATGTAGATTAGATTGCGCAATATCTAGTCAGTACTACGACATAATTTTTAAATATATCCTCAAATCTTCAGTTGATTGGTCTGGCGGCCATCTTAGATTGAAAATTGTGGTTGAAAGTGGAGGTGCTGTGGCTGAAAGTGAAGTTTTCATTCGAAAACTTCACTAAAAACTAGTATTGGTCAATTCTGATGACGTCATCGTTCTAAACAGCCCGAGGTAAACATTGATGACGTGGACCAATGAGAATGCTGGATTTTGATGACGTCATCGCTGGGGACATGACTATGGATGCGCCTACGAAGTAGGCCGCGTAGCTTAGAGGTCATTGAACTGGGCAGAACCATTCAAAACTCTCTACTACTCCAAGATTCAACGTAGGTTATAAAATATCTACAGATTGATCTCATACTTCATATTTTTACAAAAAAATGTTATTGTTATTGTTAAAAAAATCACTTAATTTATTCCAAACTGACTTTGATTAAAATTTGTATTTTTAGGCGCAGATGGCAGCAAACTTGTTTTGGGATTATCGTTAACCATGCTTATCTTAGTATTATTGCAAACAATAATACTACTGATAGGTATGTTATGGATTTTAAATGTGGAAAATCACGGTAATATCGCACATGTTCTAGCAATTTCCATTCTATTGGGAATGTGTGGGATGTGTGGAGGTCTGATGATAGCCAGCATCTACAAGAATGAATCAAAAGCGCTCGAATTTACATTGGGAGTTTTCTTTCCCGCCTTGATATTGAGCGGAACGTTTTGGCCAATCGAATCAATGCCAAATATATTGAAATTGTTCTCCAGATACTTACCGCTTACGGCAGCTACAAAAGCAATTAGGTATAATTATAATTTTTTTCACCAAAATTTTTTATAAAACTCGTACATTTACAGAGCAATACTTGGAAGAGGCGCTGGAATACTAAATAAAGACGTCTATTATGGATATATTGTTGTGACGGTTTGGACTTTGTTGCTTTTTATTACGAGTCTCATTCTTGTACGAATTAAACAAAGAAGTCATTAATAAAAGAAGAATAGCTACAAAATTTCTTTAAAAACAGCACATTAATTTAATAATAATAATTTTAATAATGATTATAATAAAAAATATTATAACTCGTATATAGTGTTTTATTCATTTCTATACATGACAGAAAGAGACATTAGCCATATATATATATTGCTATTAAACAAAAACAAACCACGTTGACTTGCAAAAATAATGCCACAAAAAACCACAAACTTGTAACATAGTTACATGGGTCTCTCAATCATATAATAAATAATAATGAAAGTTAAATAAAAATCATCGGATTTGTACATATATATATTAGTATATTTAAATTAACTGTTTGATATTATCTGTCGACCTTTCGGTTTTCATGTTTTAAAACCATCGTCAGGACTATAAACAATAGAAAAACTTGTATGAACATCAAAGCATATGCTTTTTTTAATGAAATTAAAAAAAATTAAATTTTGAAAAAATAATATAAAAAAATAAAAAAATTTAAAAAACAAATGATTTTAGAAAAAATTATTTATGCGAGGAAAAAGTTTAATTTCTAATGTTTTTAAATAACTTAAAATTCATTTTCTGCAGCTTTTCAATTCATTTTCTTAAATTTCATTTTTTATTAAAAATAAATTTTATTATTTGGCGTATTTGGCTTTTTATTAATTATTTATTTAAAAAAATATTTATAATGATTTTCGCGAAATCATCTATTTTTATTGAAAACCAAAAAAATTACAAGAATTTATTTATTTATACTTTTATAAAATTACAAAAACTTTTTTAATGAAATAGAGAAAAAAGTTATTTAAAAAAAGTTTTTTAAAATAACTTAAATTTATTTTTATCGTTCTAAAAATTTCTAAAATTTTCAATGAAAAATATATTTCATTATTTGGTGTACGTTATTTTGTTTTTTGTATTAATTTTTCATTGAGAAAAATATTTTTAATGTTTCGGGCAAATCATTTTGTTTTCGAAAAAATAAAAAAATTTTTTAGAGATCAAGAGAGAATTTTTTTTATAATCAATAAAAAACAAATTATTTTAGAAAAAATTATTTATGCGAGGACAAAAGTTTAATTTCTAATGTTTTTAAATAATTTAAAATTCATTTTCTACAGCTTTTCAATTCATTTTCTTAAATTTCATTTTTTATTAAAAATAAATTTTATTATTTGGCGTAAATGATTACTTTTTATTAATTATTTATTTAAAAAAATATTTATAATGATTTTCGCGAAATCATCTATTTTTATTCAAAACCGAAAATTAAATACAAAATTTACAAGAATTTATTTATGCTTTAATAAAATTACAAAAACTTTTTTAATGAAATCGTGAAAAAAGTTATTTAAAAAAAGTTTTTTAAAATAATTTAAATTTATTTTTTTCGTTTTAAAAATTTCTAAAATTTTCAATGAAAAATATATTTCATTATTTGGTGTACGTTATTTTGTTTTTTGTATTAATTTTTCATTGAGAAAAATATTTTTAATGTTTCGGGCAAATCATTTTGTTTTCGAAAAAATAAAAAAATTTTTTAGAGATCAAGAAAGAATTTTTAGAGAATTTTTTTTATAATCAAAGAAAAAGAAAATAAGTGTGTGTACTCACCGACAAATAGTATTGTTGAAGTTACACATTTTTAAATCTGCTTAAAATATTAAATAAATATGGAAATTTCTGATGAACTTACATGTAAATTGTAATATCATTTCATCGGCAAGATGATTTTCTCACTCTCTCTTCATCGGCAGATGAAGTCATTTTCCATTTCCGCTACAAGTATTTTACCTTTTGCATATTGTATTCTCATATGGTAACGTTCTTTCAAATCACGACTGAACAATTTTAATTTTTTAGCTTATAAAAAACGACACACAAACAGTAATACATCATGTGATCGACGACTGGATGTGTACTTGGAACGAATTGAAAAGAGGAACGAAAAGTTCCTCTCCAGTAAATTGTATCACTGTTGAATGACAACGAATTGAAGAGGAGCTATTGCATAGCTCCTGCATAGCTATTGCATAGCTCCTCTTTGTATACCATAACATTTGCAAGATAATACTATTCGAATATCGTTAATCGTACCGCTGATGTACTTTAATTTGTTTTGCTGCTCATATCCGTGAGGCAGATTGTAAATCATAAACCGGAATATGTCGATATATTTCATATTATCATGTTTCGGTAAGTATTCAATTAACAACAGCGTCTGTCATTTTCAAAATACTTTTCCAATTGTCTTCAACATAGTAATTGGTGAATTACTATAGTTACGTTTCAGATAGATCGAAGATGTTTTTTGTCATCGTCGTTGGTTGGAAGTCGAAGATGTTACTTCTTCTCATTCATTGTCGTTAGGTTTGTTGCTGACATGTAGTCGGAATCATTATCAGAAATATTCAAGTTGCTGTTTTCTTTGTTTGCAGCGACAGCGGTTTTAGCAATGATATTAGTGTCGCTGTCAGATGATTCAACATCATTTGCTAATATATTTTTTTTGTTTGCAATAGCATTTATAACAGAGTGCTGTTCCTATAAATATAATATTTCTTACAGTTCTTGACTAAATAAAATAACGATTTGCCAACCTTATAACGAAAAGACAGCATAAAAGAATATATGTCTGTCTGTTTCTCTATACGTAAAACTAAAAACACGTTAACTTGCATAGATTAACAATTGACTACTACTGACTTATGTAAACAAGAATCGATATTAAGTGTTCAGGATCAATAGTGTCTACGTACATGAGGACGCTATTGTGTTGGTGTTTTCCTTTACTATACTTAATTCGACTAGCCCTAGCCTATGTAAACGAGGGTTGGATCTAGTTGCTCAGGTTACAGTAATCTATGTATACATGGATATTGTTGTAACAAATATTATTTCCTTTACCGTTACGTTCAGTAGTTTGCATCCAGAGCTAACCTATGTAAACAGGGGTTAGTTTTGACGGTTCTGGTACTCATGGTGCCTACGTGAACAATGACTCTATTATAAGCTATTGTGATTACCTTCTGCTTTACCTGCTCTAAGGCGTGAAACGCTGACCTATGTAGATAAGGATTAGTTGTTGATAGTCCGGCGACAGTGACGCCTATGCAAACAACGGTATTACTGTAACTAATCATGATTACCTTCTCCATTAACTGCATTAAGGCGTCAAACGCTGACCTACGTAAACAAGAGCTAGTTGTTGATGATCTGGCGACAGAAGCAGCTCTGTGAACAAGGGTGCTGCTGTAACTAGTAGTGATTCATTAGCTAGAGTATACCCAACCCTGACTTCTATACACGACATTAGAATTGGTGACTCATCTGACATTAACACCTATGTAAACAAGGGTGTTATTGCGACTGGTAGCGACCTCCGAACATATCAGTCTTGTTAAGTTCTCCATATGGAGCATTGAGATTTATTCGTCCTCTCGTAATTGGTGTATACCCATCTTCCTAAGTATTAGTAGCGAACTACAAGTTTTCCTACCCTACCCGTGATCCATACCTTATATTGAAAGATATCCGTCATTCCGTAATAGTGTATATGTAGACTCACCCTTACCGGATTCTTGAGAATGATTGATTGCTTGTATATGCTTTCCGTGGTTACATGCTTCTCACCTTTCACCGTTTCGCTATTTTATCACCGCATTTTTAATAGTAATATACGAGCACCGCTAAATTCATTAGCATCACTTTTTGATTATTATTATTATTATTATTATTGTTATTATTATTATTATTGCGCTTGCACCGATGGATATATTCCGCTGATGCTTAACAACCCTCATAAATTGTCCAGTACCGCCAAATTTCGCGTTTGTTATTGGACGGAATTTACAACGGAAAATTTCCTCTTATTGTATGGCTCAAGGGTTTAATAATCAACAACACGTGTACTGATAACATATATTCGAGGCAGAAATGCTTCCGTGTACGCACCAGTACTATCGCGATGAGGAACAGATGTTACATCAGATGTTACATTAAGCTATTAAAAAGTTTAAAAAGCTCTGAATGAAGAAGACCGTAAGATTTAAAAACCCGTAAAATCCAATGAAATGTCAGAGCCGCTACGAGAAAAATTGCTAGCGAGACGAGTATCAACCTCGTATGCGACAAATTTCTAAAACGAAATTCAACTTACAAACCATACAAGCCCCCAAAAAGTAAAGAATAAGCGGGCGATTCTAACTATGCCGCCAACTTCAGCATTGAGCCGCATGTCAGAGGTGGAGCAAATCCTCTTTACCGATGATAAGCGCTATTTAGCCTCGAATTCTCTTTACGGACGAGAAGTTGTTTACCATAAAGAAAGCGCACAACTGCCAACACAGTCCGCTGATACTATAGAAGCGTCGATAATCGTCGAAGATCACCAAAATGCGCAGTTAGTCATAGTTTGGAGCTAGACTTGAAGCAAGCGGCTAAACTTCCATTTATTTTGTGGACCAAGGCGTCAAACTCAGCCAAAAATTAAAACTGACGCGATATGCTCGAGCCCGCAGTATTTTCGTGGGCCCGGCAGCACTTCGATGATGCGGAAAGAATTTTCTGACAAGATTCAGAGCCCGATTACAAGTCTAAAACCAAGCAAGACTGGTACAAGCACATTATCCGTATTTGATTTTATCTGAAGAAAGACCGCTCTGCTCACCGGATCCCATTGCATATAGCGTATAGTTACTTTTAAAATACAATATCTATGCCAATCGCCACAAAAGTCCGCCACAAGCGTCAACATGATAAATATATTCCGCTGACGCTTGAAAAACCTCATAAATTGTCGACTACCGCCAAAAATCGCATTCGTCATAGCTTAGGATGGTATTTGCAATGGAGATGCGATATATTCGAGATAGAAATACTTCCGCGGGCCCATCAGCATATTAGTGACGAAAACAGATCTTACAACAAGCCTGCTCAGAAGGCTAAAACCACGCAAGAGTGGTGCGAAGCTAATTTTCCGGATTTCATCCCATCTGCAGAATGATCGCTCCGAATGACGGACGCCGAATCTCAATGCAATGGACTACAGCGTATGGCCGCTTTTAGAGCTAACGTCACAAAAGTTTAGCATCACTGATGCTATTGTTCCGCCGAGAATAGGATAAAATCTTACCAAAAGACCTGCGGCCCATCACTAGAAATAGCGTTTAAGGCGATGTATCAACGCTCAAAGTGCCGAATTCAAAACCGTCTGAGTGTGTTGTTACTTAATTTCAAAAGTAATTAACCAGTCTAAAGAACTCGCCAAAATGGAGAGCGTCCGATTCATAAACGCGTAGAGTTCAGCGAAATGCCAGAGCCGTTAGGAGAAAAATTGCTCATGAGGCCGGTATCAATTGCAAATTTATCCAATGACTAAAACGAAGTTCAATTTAAAAGCCCTACAAGCTCCTAAAAAATGAAGCTCCTAACAAAGTAGCGCGCGATTCCAGCTATGCCGCCAATTTCAGCATTGAGCCGCAAGTCAGAGTCAGAGGTGGAAGTCAGAAGTCAAATCCTCTTTACCGATAATAAGCCATTTACCGTGAAATTCTTTTCACCGACGAGAAGTTGTTCACCATTGAGCAGCGAACACGGTCCTCTCATGCTACAGGAGCGTCGATAATCGTCGAACATCGGCAAAACACCTATTTATTTTGGGGCTCATGGGGTCAAAATCCACCAAAAGCGTATACCGACGCGACATGCTCGAGGTCGTAGTATTGTCGTGGGTTCAAGAGGACTTCGACAATGCGGAAAGGATTTTCTAACGAGACTCAGCGCCCGCTCATAAGACTCAAATCACGTAAGAGTAGTCCAAACACATTATCTGGAATTAATTTCATTTGAAGAATGGGCGCCCTACTAGTCGAATCCTATTGCAGGCAGCATACAGTTACTTTTAAAATACAGGATGTGTGCCAAACGCATAAAATTCCGCCACGGTTGTCAAAATGATATGATATATGCCGCTGACATGGGGTAAACTGTCGAATACCGTCAAAATTCGCATTCATCATAGGAACGGAATTTACAATGGGAAGATCTCCTCTTATTGTGTGGTTCAAGGGGTCAAGAATCAAGAAGACGTGTACCGATACGATATATTCAGGGCAGAAATGCTTCCGTACACCCATCAGCAGTGTAACGATGAGGAACAAACTTTACAACAAGCCTGCCCACAAGGTTGAATCATGCAAGAGTGGGGCAAAGCTAATTTTCCGGATTTTATCTCAACTGCAGAATGACCGTCCTGAATGACGTTCGCCGAATTGCAATCCAATGAACTAAAGTGTATTGTCGCTTTTAGAGGTCAGGAAACGTACTAACCACCACAAAAATTTAGCATCGCTGATGGTATTGTTGCGCCGAGAATGGGATAAAATCATGCCAAAAGACCTGTGCCCGATCACTAGAAATTTAAAGACGCGTCTAAGGCGAGGTAGTAACGCTCGAAGTGCCCAATTCAAAACCGTATGGGTATAATTACTTAATTTACTTAGCGTACTATTAACTGTTATTTTGTTAAATGTCCTTCGTTTTATAAAGTTCAGTGCCGGCACTATATTTTACGGGGTCCTCTGCAAGGTGGCGCGAAAGTATAAAATTGAAGACATTTGTATATCAAGACAGGAGCACTCCCTAGTACTCCTAGTCTATGAGCGCGGGATTCTTTGCCGTTGCACAATTCGCCCACTTAACACTCCGGTTCTGATAAAGTTTCTTTAAAAAATATTATTTCTTGTCATCCTGTCCAGATTAATAAAGTTTATTATCTGACGGAAAATCTGTGTTTGGTCAGATATGGCAACTGTTCCAGCGTACAATAAGTAAGCAACTTCAGATCAGAAATAATGAAAATGTGGCTTAATTAAAGCCGATTGAAAAATATTTCGAAAATTAAAAACGAGATAGGGTGAATGTTGGATGGAAAGTTAAAACTCGTAAAGATTTAACACTTTCTACGTAGTTGGCGAGAATATGCCTACATGGTAAATTTATTTGTAACTGTTGGCGATTACAGGTCGCAATAATGTACATCTGTATTGTTTAACCTAAAAAGAGTCTGGATACTTATTAGAGGAAGCATAAATACTATTTATCGGTTATGCAAGGTTATTGCTCCCATTCTGACGCATTTGCGTTTAGTACCCAATTTCATATACGTGTAAAAATGTCGATGAAAAGAACATGAGAAGGAAATAAGGAGAAGTGATTAATATGGAGGCATCAGAAGGTCCTTTATGTGTGCGTACGGTTCTGGTTCGGTCCATTCGACACGGGGGCATGGCGCTCGACAATATTTTTGAAATCATATAAGTCCGCGCCGGATGATGACCAGTAACCCGTAAAGATGGTTTTGTTGTTTATTTCAGTTTTGAAATGAAGGAGTCGGAGGTTCTTTTATAGATACTGGATCGTGGACCCTGGCAGTATAGGGTTTAAAGACTGCAACAATAGACTGATTGCTAGATTCAATGACAAATGAGAACACCCCACAATAAATAAGACATCCAGTTTAGAAAGAAATAAAATTCAACTGTTATTATAATAATTTTATTATATCTGTATATAATAAATCATCCGAGGTGTTGAAAATTTTTCATTATACCAACCAATATATTTTTATGTACTTTAAAGATAAGCAAAACTACGAGTTGCAATGACTTATCTATAATGTCGTAAGAAAGCTATCCAAAGCACATAAAAAAATTAAGTAAATATTTTTTTTCACTCCAATATTTAGTTATTTTTCTGACCATTGTTATGTGTTTTAGTTACTGTTATCATTCTACAAAATAGTCTGCCATTTTGCTTACAACATTCTAATATTATATTTTTTTAAAAAGTGAGGAAATATGAAAAACGAATATAGTTTCGATAAAAAACAACTTTCATCATCAAATTTCATGTAAGTATATTCCTATTAATATTTTATTCAATTGAAATGAAAATGTGTGCAATAGATACATATAGATTACTTCATCTATATCAGAGGTGGTACACTTTTAGATGTTAGAGGCGACTTGTTTGCTAAAAGGCTGCAATTTCTTGGAATGTACTTCATTACCATTTGTTGTCTGTCTGACAAAAAAAAAACAATAAATATCATCAGTTCAAATCATACAAACTTGATCCGATTGGTGAGCATCAATATGTCGTTCAAAATATTAATATTTTTGCAAAAAGACTTAAAAATAATAAAATATAATCATAATAAAACACTATTGGCTTTATAATACGCAATTAATAACAAAAGAATTGGTTATATGGATGGGCATCGTCGTTTAATGACCCGACTATATTAATTGTTTAACTAATTAGTTATATTAAGCAGGTCGTCTTCGAAAAATGTGTAACAAATATGAGAGACTAACAAATCAGATAAAATGTCGATGAACCGCGTGCTGATGGTCATTTCTGCTATAAGGTATTAAGCTTTATCAACACCCTTATTTTTCAGAACGTCATTTTGTGTGTGTAACTGAATACACACTAACTCTGTATCTGAACCTGTAAGCAGAAATTGTTACACATTTTTCGAAGACGACCTGCTTAATCTAAATAACAAAATAATTTATTTTACATGCAATATAAATTATTGCGGATTTACGAACTTTGACAAATAATAAAACAAGTACTAGTTAAGATTTATTCTGTCTACATAAATGTTCATACGGACACAATATAATTTTATTCTGATTCTAAAATAAATAAAACAACGACCAAGCAACATCTAATTAATAATAATAAGAAATAAATTACTAAGGGATTGGTCGACTGAGAACATAACAAAATACTCGTAAGTAAATATAAAACTAGTAAACAACATCTAAAGCTAAGTTAATTAATTGTTAGCTTGTTATTAAATGAAAATTAGTTACATGGAATAAAATTATTTACTAATATAAAATCAAAAAAACTTAAGGTGTTTCAATTTCTTAATCAAAGATTTATAATAGACAGCCTACTTACATCTGAAAGTTTGCCATAATTCGCATGACAACACAAAGAAATAATAAAGGAACCTACGCGTAACTTATTTAAAACATTAGAAATAAACTGGTTAAGACTAATAAAAAAATCTGGTCCTCTCTCCTACAAAGATTTCGGTTGTACATTTTCATGTCCACCTAATCGCGTCATGTTTCGTACCAAGTTCTAACATTTTTGTCGTTTCAAGCCCCTCGCGTCCTCCTCCTCCGAGGACTTTCGACCCTGAAAGTCAAAACATAACTATTAATCAAAATAGTTACTATAATAGTAATAGTTCAATGGCGTCTAAAATACGTCTAAAACTTTATTACTTTTGACTAGAAAAACTCGGGATCAAAGTTAACTTGTCTAGCAGAAGTTTGATGCATCTCACTTCTGCTTATTAGAGAGCCAATTATTTCATTTTTTTTATTATTTCTTTCTAACTTCATGAACGGAAAACGCCTATCCTCAACTTTCACGGATTTACGTCCAGTGCCGTTCTCATTCGCGTAAATAACAATTTTCTCTTACCCGTTTTGCGTTTTGGGGTCGAAAGTCCTCTGAGGGGGGCGCGTGTAACGACAAAAATGTTAGACGTATTCATTTCTTCGGATTCAACAAAAAACTCCTATCCTCAACTTTCATGGGTTACGTGAGAAGTTGTTCTCATTCGCGTAAATAAAAATACCATTTTCTCTTCCCCTCATTTCTAGTTTCTTGCGTCGCGGGTAGTTTAGCCTTCATCTTCAAAGTAACACCTGTTTTTGATTATTTCTTTTTCATATCTACTTAAAAATAATTTTCTATTATTTTGTATAATCATTCTAGTATTGAAGTTGTTATTTATAAGTCATTGTTAGCAACTGACTTGAGGTGTTGCGAGTTTCTCTAGTCAAAAGTAGTAAAGTTTTCGACGTGTCTTGTCATTTTGCAATTCGCTTTATTTTGATTAATAGATAGACGTTTAAACTTTTAGGATCGAGAGGCCTCGGAGGAGGGTGCGTGTAACGACAAAAATGTTAGACGTATTCATTTCTTTGGATTCAACAAAAAACGCCTATCGTCAGCGTTCGTCAGGGGACGGGTTACGTCAGGGGTCGTTCTCATTCGCGTAAATAAAGACTAATTTCTCTTCTCCTCGTTTCTAGTTTTTTGCGTTGCAGCCAGTTTAGCCTTCATCTACAAAGAACACCTGCGCTATAAAGTTATACCTGCGATATGGTGAGCGGCGTCTGGTCTTTGTTTTTTTTTTCAGTCGTGTTCTTCGTAACGTCGCTGTATTTAGAGTTTTCTACTTGTGATTACTTAATGTTATGCACTTTTACCATCGACATATATGTTGCCGGAAATTAGACGATAAAAAGTTTTTGAAATAATTCTTTTTCATAAGAATAATGTTATATTTTGTATAATCATTCTAGTATTTAAACTGTTAGTTACAAGTCATTTTTAACAAGTTAAACTTGAGGTGTTGCGAGTGCCTCTAGTCAAAATTAGTAAAGTTTTAGCTGTACATTGTCATTATGCATTGAACTATAATTAAAATTCGCTCTAATTTGATCAATAGTTAGACGTCTTGACTTTCAAGGTCGAAGTCAAGGGCATGTGTAACGGAGGGGGCATGTGTAACGACAAAATTTTTAGTATGTTCAATTCTTTGGATTCTAGTGTATAGATTTGAGATATTTCATATAATCAAAGGAAATAATATGTGACGTGACTCGCACTCGTTACGCTGGTAATGGAGAGCCTTAGCGACTTTCCACGGATGGCTCAAATATGTATCTTATTATTTACAGAATAAAAACGGCCTTCGGAAATACGTTCCTCGGGCACCAGATCCGTTCAACATAAGACCGTATGCTGGAACTGATGTTGTTGTTCCTCCGGTCCTCAGTGGCTTACTGAGGGCACATGTAGGTGCGAGTCATGCGAAATGTCCAAGATTCGTGTTCTTTTGGGCAGGTGTAATAAACTCAATGCTAATGATTGAAACAGCATTCACGTTTTGACAAAACCTTCTATAGTTCTTCATAGATTAGAGATACAAAGAAAGAAATATCTGTTCAATTAAATGTCAATAATAAACAAAAGGTTAAATTAAATCGATAAGGCAATAATGGCTTTAAATAAACAAAAACAGTGTAGCCAAGTGGCTTACTTAAAATAGTAGAAATGCATCATAATTATCAATAACGGTGTGACTATAAGCCAAGTGGCTTACATAAAATAGTACAAATACATCATAATAATCAATAGCGGTCTTATTATACAATACGAAAGAGCGGTGATAAAATAATAAAATAGCGAAAATATTGAAAGCGTATACAAGCAAACAATAACACGGCGGGAGACCGGGGGTAATTTTGTAACACACAATATGAATAACGGAACAGGTATGTAACTTAAGGCATGTAACATTTCAGTAAAATAAGAACTAGTTAAAGGATAGGTAAGAGGGAGAAGTACAGCTATTTAACATGCATACAATTCAATCAAGCACGATACTATAGAAAATCGCTCACCAGATATATTATTATCCCGGTGACTGTTGCTGACTGTCGTTTTGCCCCGTATCTCGGAATGACTGGCTTGAATCGGCTTGGCTGCTTTGGCTCATCGCTCTGCTACTGGCTGCTGCTGGACGGTCTATCTTCGTGTTCGGAAACGATCTGATTTTATATGTTTAAACACCTCGCTTTTACAGCAATCAGCCTTCGTTCAAGTTTTACTCTACGGCACGAGTCGTGTGGAGCCACCCACACGACATTTTATTACGTGGCACGGGTCTTCTCACACAATCCTATGCAAATCTCGGTATTATTCCTACCATCTGTGTCTACATAACACACAACTCAATATTCTCTTAGCAGCTTTCCCACACTTACAACAGAAACAACGGACCAACAGTCAGTAGCAGCAGTGATGCGGTATCTTACCAGTGAATGGTGTACCAGTGAATGGCGCCAGTCAGGCATATTTTCAATGTCACACGCTACATATAATAGCAAGCAGCAAACCAAATTAATCTTTCCACACATATACACACACACATATATATGCATAAGTCATATACAGCTAAACAGCGAAACCAGACGAAACTAGCGCCAGATATCTCTCTCTCTCTCTGATTCATACAATTAGATAGGTGACCAAATATCCCCACTTAATATATGCATAATTATGTGCTTATTCCAAAATAGACAATACGTTCTGCTAGCAGCAGCAGGAAGTTTGCTAGTTTACATTTTCAATCACAATGAATAACACAGTGTAACAGCCAATTTTGCCTTGGGTTCAAGCCAACTTTTTTCGACTATTTTGGTCTATTGAAGACGAAGAATCATGGTTTTATGATTTTTAATTGGAGACTGGTCGTATATGGCGCAATCTTGAAAATTGGAATTTGGACGAGGCGAAAAATTTTGTTAACAAAAAAAAAATAACAACACAAATAGAAAAACCGTCAAATTTGCCTCTAAAAGCGATACCTTAGATCATTTGCCTCCACTCATTTTTTATAACTTTCATCTGTTGCTTTGACCATTTTTTCTAAAATGTACCATATTTTACAATGTTTACGTGCACGCCTTTATAAAGACCCATTACTGCAGCTTGCCCCAAGTTCAAACTAAGTTATATCGACTAATTGGGTCTACTAAAGACGAAAATTCATGATAATACAACTGTTTAACCGTAGGCATCCTGTACCAAGATGCGTCATGCTGGATTTTCTATTGTTCAATCAGTTCTTCGCATTTGTTTTGAGCTACCGCTTGAGCCCACGTAAAAATTGTTGGATGATAAAAGCTAAAAAGTATTGGGTTGCATACAACATGTATTTATGCTATACATATCTACTTTCGGATTCCACAGGGAGGAATTTTCTTAACATACTGATGTTGCCCGTGCTACATGTAGTGGCCACATTAAACAATAATAAAACAGGAAATAAAAATTGATTGTGAGTAGAATATGTGTGACTTAGATGAAGTTTTGTTTTCCTTTTCTTTAATAAAATATTGTATTTTTTTGTATGTTGGTACCATTTTATAAATAATAATTTGTTTACAGAAATTTTGATAAAATATATAATCTGAATAGAAAACTTTTCAACAACACCAAATCCACGTCGGATTCTACACATACCCAATCAAATGATGCTGTTATTATAAAAAATGGTAATAAAGGTTACGGCTCAAAACACAATTTAAAGCATGTCATCAAAGATCTAAATATTACAGTACAAAAAGGTCACATGTAAGTAATTTTAATTAAATGATTAAATAAAATTAACAAATGTATAATTATTTACTAAGCTCAATTTTTCCACTTGTAACCCCCCGCCAGAGGGTTGACTTTTATCGACTCTTCCTAGAAGAGAAGAGGAAGAAACTAGCTTCATCTATTTTTTTCAAGTGCCCTTTATTGTCTTTGCTATTTTTCTCATTATTCAAATACTCTTCTCTCTTTCTCCATCCATATAATTCCGACGCATCCTTTCTCCCAATATTCCCGAAAATTCTGAATCTGTACCACATATCCTACACAATCGTTCATTCACAACCTATTGCCTCTCTCCATACACCCGTATCTAAATCTATCGATTAATATCTTATCCTCCATATCTTATCCTCCAGCGATTAATATCTTATCAGCCATGTCCTCTATTTATTCCTCTCCTAATCGGATACTTTAGAGTAACAATATTATGTGCCGTTCTTATCCCCCTTCTAAACCCCGTCTGTGTGCGCCATAAAACACTCTTCTCATTCATGTCACTTGCTAAACTTCTATTCACTACCTTCGTAAACAGTCTGTACAATCCGTTCCTAATCGCCTCACCCCTATAGCTGCCCGCATTAGTTCTGTTACCCCTTATAGATACGGAACGATTTTTGCCCTCTTCAATTCCTTAGGCATTTCCACCTCACCTCTCCATATCTCATTCATTCCTCTCACTACCAGTCATAGAACTCTTCTCTTTCCTGCATTCCCAAATTTTACAGACAATCCATCTAAAACTGCATAAAATATCGTTCTTCATATGTTTTATTTACCTTTCTAATTCCTCAATATAATATCTTCGCACTTATTATATGTTTTTGTATCCACCCTTCTATCTCTTTCCTCCTTTCTTCCACGCCTATTTAATTCTCAATTCATTCTACTTGGAAAAATGCATTCAAAATCCAAAGCCCCTAGGCCAAGCCAATACGGACAACAATGTTTCTAAGCGAATAATGGACTTTCATAATAATAAGATAGGACGCCTGCAAAAGGCTGCTCATCTTATAAGGATTCATCTGGCTATGCAGAATAAAAGGATATATTTATTATATGTGCGCGATAATTTTGAACGTGCGAACAGAACAAGCGGCAAATACAAAGGCTATGCGACGATTGTAGGCGACTACTTGTGTGCTTTGTATTCGTATATGATTCGATTCATGAAAGAAGATAAATCGCTTGTGCCGCGGCCACCTAGGACATAATGAGAGAAAAACATTATTTCTTAATACTTCCCCTCCCTAAGGCGGACGCTATTCCCAGTCTCTTGAATAATTCTCAAAACCTTGGTCTAGGCGAAGGCTTAGTAAGCAGATCAGCGGGCATTTCAGCTGTAGGCAAATACTTAATCTCGATTTCGTCACTTCGTACGGCGTCACAAATGAAATGACAGCGAAGATCAATATGCTTGCTTCGGTTGTGAAGTATTTCATCCTTTGATAGACAAATTTCACCCATATTGACATTATACAAAACGATTGTCATCTGGTCTTTGAGACATATTCCCTCCATTACCTAACGAAGATACAAGTATTCTTTTGCAATTTTCGAAGTGGCAATAAACTCAGCTTCTGTAGAAGCCACTGAAACTGATCTTTGATTCCCGCACTGATATTTAACTGACCGCTTAGTTTTCCAAACCGGGAATTGATAAATGCTGTCAACGAACCATTTTCGCGATTGACAGAAAAGGCTAGATCAATCGTACCTTTCAGGTATTTTGATACACGCTTGCCAGTAACCCAGTGTGATTGGCGATCACAGTTGCCAAACTGTCCTAAATGATTGGCAGCGTAGCCAATATCAGGGCGTGTATATGACGGAAAGTAATTCAGAACATCCACTAACTGTATATAAGGTAATTTCTGCCTTTCATCCGTTGGATCCTCTTCTGGTTTAAAAGTTTTGTGTTTACATCCCAACATATACTCACAGCGTTTGCCTCAGGCATACAGAAACTATTTAATAATTCCAATACATAGCCAGTGGAATGAATGTGGAATCTACTGATACAAAACGATTCCACTTTCTTTTCATGTAAATTGAATTCCGAAACAATACTCTACTTTGTCCATACTTCGCCCAAATTCCTTTGCATGCTCAAGAGGTTCTAGAGAGTGTTTGGAGCCGTGACTTCACCATGTGGTTTATATCTTTGACTAATTTACATTAAATAAGGGAAGTAGTTTATGGATTTCTATGTCAACCGTTGTCACTGTGGACTGGTCGATCGTTGGCTGGTCGTGATGGCGTTGTACTACATGTGGCCGATTGAACAGCGGCAATAGAGACATTGTGAATGTCTATCGCTGGAAAACACTTTATTCTTCTTTGTGCGTCTAGGTCTCATCCAATTACTTGTTTTTCTTTTGAATTGGTTCTACGGTATCCGTATTTTCTTATGTACACTGCACTTTTCCAATTGCTCTCTTACTAGTTTCTACCTTTCCCTATTATCTATCTCATACTACTGCAACGACCATGCTTTCTTCGGCCATGCTATCGCGTACTACTGGGGGTATGTTAGGCTGGTTGTTTTGGGTCAAGCATGCGCAGGTGCAAAATTACTAATCGGGCTATAGTCTGTGTCTGCCTGGCCCAGCTGACGTCTTATCTACTTAGAAAGCTTCCTTAGGATAAATTTAATTAATAACAGTGAATTTTAAATTGATTTTAGTATATTTTATATAATAAATTTATATTTCTGAAAATATATTTTCATAAATAGTTTTTTAGCACATTTTGAACAGAAATCGCAAAATTTATCGACTGCTATTTTGCTAAATGTTAATTTGGGAGTAGAATCTTATGAAAATATATTGCATAATTCCTCTTCTTGTAACAAAACCATATAACTTCAAATTTTTAAATTTCGGCGGAAAGTTTTCCCTAACCTCACGAAACACAAGTGTTCTGCGGAACTATAACAATGGTTCTGAATCGGATAGATACACAACCGATTGAGAACCACTGTTATAGTTAACTAAAACAAACAAAACATTATTCATTAATTTTACTTACAGATACGCATTACTAGGACCTAGTGGTAGTGGCAAAACGACTATAATATCATGTATCGTTGGTTATCGTCGCTTAAACACTGGCGACATAGAGGTGTTAAATACACAACCCGGTACAAAATACTTCAATGGGATCAAAGATCGAATCGGCTACATGCCTCAAGAACTTGCACTCAATATGGAAATGACTATCGAGGAAACTCTAACATACTTCGGATTTATTCATGGAATGAATACAGATGATATTAGACGTAGAATGAATTACTTAATAAGATTTTTAGATTTGCCAAAGCCAAAAAAACTTGTTCAAGATCTGAGGTAAATTGTTTTATTTGAAATACTTGAGGCGAGCTAATGTTCTGTTCTTTGTTTTCTTCTAGTGGCGGTCAAAAAAGAAGAGTGTCATTTGCCGCGGCATTAATAAATGATCCAGAACTTCTTCTATTAGATGAGCCCACAGTTGGAATGGACCCACTTTTAAGGAAACGCATTTGGAACTATCTAACCCGTATCACAAAAACTCATCAAAAAACTGTTATTATTACAACACACTACATTGAGGAAGCAAAGCAAGCTGATATGGTTTGTGGCCAATATATAATTTTTAAGGAACCCGTCACGGCTTTTGTATTTATACTATTGTCACGTTCTATTTTGGGGGATGATTTTAGCTTCCTACGTGACTGCGAAAAGGCAATCCTTTTAATGGGGTACACTCTCCTATCTACGGGATCTTCTCGTGCAATAACTACAAAATGTTATTCACTTCAATACCCACTTTAATTTACCTATTCCGAAATGACGTTATAACCTGCCATTTCCCTACATAGTTTAGAACAAACCAAGACTTTGCCATTATTGACGTTGCCAGCAATGCATTGATCTTTATCTGACTCAGTCAGCCACAATTATAATTAAATTAAAAACAGTGGCGCACAGCCCTAACATCTACCAATTGTCTTTCTTCGTGAAGGATGTTTGAATAAAACAGATGCATAAATTCAATGTATTCAAATATAAAAATTAGTATTCGTATATCCAAATAAATAATGCCTTCACAAAATAATAAAATAAAATAATATTTGTATTTAATTATTACGTACAAATAGATTAATAGACAGGACGTTCAAGTTTAGTCAAATAAATTCCCCAATTATTTATAAAAGTACTCTAATAACAAGTTTTGTCGTTTCTGCGATCACAAACTTACTGACTAATAAGGATTCACCCTACAACTTAAAATCTCCTATTAGACATTGTATTTTTTTCACTAAGAGCTGTGTGTTGTTTATTCCTTTCTTAATCTTCCCTAGCTAGTTCGTCTCGGCAACTGTGTGCCTTCTCCTACAATCTTGCTACATAGGTTGGTGGCCGCGGATTAAAAGTGTTCAAATTTCAATCAGAGTTTAATATAGTTTATATAATAGAGTTTCATTAAAACTCAATGATTTCTTTTACATTTTAATTGTAAAACTTATTTACAGTAAAACTGCCCGTAAATGAGAGCATTGTTTCCATGCTTTCAAATTATATGCTATTCCCTCAATATTTAGGTAACAGAAAGATTTCACAGAATCTAATTATATCGTGAAGTATTTAAATGACTTACAGGTATCAAGCGTACAAAACTATCTACCATAGAACCTAAAGTAGAAGGAGGGCTAATTTCCTCGTTACACACACCACCGTCCCGGGAAAATTCGCCCCCAAATTAAAAAAATGTAGATTTGATTATTTACATATGCCGATATGTGGAGTATTTTTAAAGTGATGTAAAGTGTTATAATCACTTGGTAAATGTGTATGGTTTGTGTAAATATAATTATACAAATTTTATCACCTCCACCAGATGAGTTAAGCTGATTACTCTGCATAAATTCACAAGCAAACATATATTTAATGCAATTCAACTAACTGTATTAATAATAATTTACTTAATGTAACATGCAAATAAAAATAATTATTTGTACATTGAAAATAAATAACGCCTTATCAAAATAATTCAATAAAATAATATTTGTATTCCATTACTACGTGCAAAAAGATTAATAAACGTTAAGTGCGCTAAGTGCACAGTTGAAAACATGAAACGGACTATAGAGCCACGTTGTTACTAACACCACTGGTTTCTCTTTGTTCATATACGAGAGCCGCATATTAGCATATTATAACTGATCATATGGATGGGTATAGTCGTTAAATGACGATGCCAATTGGTGTTAGTAACGGCGTGGCTATATAGTCCGCTTCATGTTTTCAATTGTGCACTTAGCTGCTTTGAATACACGCCAATACCATAAGAAACTGTCTACAATAAGAAGGGTAGTACTAATTTATTGCAATAATCTTGTAGAAACAGATCTTAAAAATCAGATCTAATTTAGGAATGTTCAAGATTAACGCAAAACACATTGCATATGTCGACCAACAGACTTGAAACATATATAGAAGATTTCATAAAATAATATTTATTCGATGTAATCGGTTCAGATACAGAGTTAGTGTGTATTCAGTTACGCACATACAATGACGTTCTGAAAAATAAGGATGTTGATAAAGCTTAAAACCTTATAGCAGAAATGGCCATCCACCCGCCGTGCATCGACATTTTTTCTGATTTGTTAAAATCTCATATTTGTAACCCATTTTTCGAAGACGAACTGCTTAATGTAACTAATTCATTCAACAATTAATGTAGTCGGGTCAATAAACGACGATACCCATTCATATGATCAGTTATAATATGCTAATATGCGGCACTCGTGTATGAACAAAGAGAAACCAATGGTGTTAGTAATGACGTGGCTCTATAGTCCGTTTCTTGTTTACAATTGTGCACTTAGCTGCTTTGAATACACACTAATACCATAAAAAACTGATTTCTCTACAATAAGTAGGATAGTACTCATTTGTTGGAATAATCTTGCAGAAAAAGATCATCAAAATCAGATCTAATTTAGAAATTAATTCAATATTAACGGAAAACACCTTGCATATGTCGACCAACAGATTTGAAACATGTAAAGAAGATTTAATAAAATAATATTTATTCGATGTAATAGGTTCAGATACAAAGTTAGTGTGTATTCAGTTAGGCACATACAATGACGTTCTGAAAAATAAGGGTGTTGATAAAGCTTAATACGTGATAAGAGAAATGGCCATCCACCCGCGGTTCATCGACATTTTTTCTGATTTGTTAGTCTGTCATATTTGTTACACATTTTTCGAGGACGACCTGATTAGTCTAATATTCCTAATTGATTAACTTGAACGTTTCTAATTGCTATCGCCAGGATTAATGTAAATCCAATCAAATTTGCTTTTTTTATTTATACTTATACGGTAACGCACAATATATTTTCACTTACTGTTGATTGATTGCTAATCAAATTTCTTTACTCACAGATACATTGACAATGGCGTCCCACAGCTCACACAATACGCGTGCTGCATGGATCGGTGGCCCCAAGATGTATATAAAAGAATTTGTTCAAAGGTTTCATAAGATACGATAGACCTTAATTAGCGATAAATGATTATTTCTAGATTTTAATTGTTAAACTTATTTACAGTTAAACTACCCGTAACTGACTACCGAACTAGTTCGTGCTAACGTTCTCTGGAAATCACAAAATGTAGCCATCTTAAATTATTTAAATGATTTACTAATATCAAACGTACAAAACTATCTACCATTGAACTAAATTACAATAAGGACAAATTTTCTCGTTACACACGCCACCGCCCCAGGAAAATTCGACCACAAAAATATTTTTAAAATAATTTACAATAATAGAAGTTAAAGATATCTGTAATGTTCAAAGACCTAAATTAGAAGGAGGAAAAATTTCCTCGTTACACTATAACGGGTGAGCCGTTGGTATGCTCCTGAGTCGTGCAATAATACTCGTTATATGCGAAGGTGTTACTTTAATTAATGAAATGATGAGGAACTTAACATTACTTAAATTAGCTGCAATCACTGAACCTTTAACAGAAAGCAACTGCAGCAAGAAAAAGGAGAAGGTGGTCTTTGCAGCCAGCATATTCTAAGAGAGAAATCGAAGGAGACACGGTCCCGAACATCTCTTCGAAATATTATCTGTGCCAATAATTTAGAAGGTCTTAACTTATGCACACATTCAAGTCAACATAAACTGCTACCTACTTTCTAAGGAGTCTGAGTGCCTGTGACAAAATGGCACGTGTCGTTGTAACAACAAAATCTAAGAGCACAACAGCTAAGAGCAATCTTACTGCATAACAAAACAAACACCAGAAACCCGCGCCGTGATCTGCATGTGATTTTAGTTTATGTTCGACGAAACGAGACGTTAATGTGGCGAGTACGGGAAAAAATCGTCAGTGACGGTTACGCAACGGGCCACACACCGCCTGCTCAGACTCGTTCCGTTATAACATAAATGCATCTGTTAAAAATAATTGCACAAAACATCGGCGTGTACCGTACGGTAACCGTTCCGCACACAGCACGTTCTAACATAAATCAGCCTTCAACCTCAAATCAATATTATACGCTTTACACAATTATTGCAATTTTTGTTTCAGATTGGATTACTAAATGATGGAAGTTTGTTTTTACAAGGTGCGCCCAAAAGTTTGCTTGATAAATTCAACGCGAGCACACTTGAAGAAGTTTTTTATAAAGCGACTCAAACCGAATTTGAAATCACTTCAGCCAATGATGAAAGATCACACAAAGAAAATAGTACCAATACCGGTAAATATAAGTACTTATAAGCAAAATTAATTATTTTATTTAAATTAGTAAGTAATTTCTCACTAATTTGCTCATATAAGGATCTATGAATAAATAATCTATGGTTGGGATGACATATGTTGTATTTACTCGTCATGAGGCAAAATGAACTCGTTCCTGTTTAGCTTCAGTTGATCAAGTATTGTTGAAACAATAAAATTGTAAACATAAGTACAAGATACTCACATATGGGTTAAGTTAGAATGTTATTGTGATTAGCAAATTGTTATGCTGACGGAAAGATACATAAAAACTATGATACAATTGCAGTAAAAACGCAAATTATAAACAAGGGTGATGAGTACTTTTGGTTGAGTTACAAATTGTAGCAGTATCAACAGAATTAAGCTAATTAACAAACAATCAAGGAGTAACTATAATGAGGCCAGCGAAGATGTACGAGTATGTGTAAATGGATTAGTAATATGTAGGTACGAATCCATGATGGTTGAAATTAAAAACATTCAGGAATATACTTATGAGAGTGGACACTTCACAGGCGGACGGCGTAAAACACAGTAGAACATAATAGATTATTGAAAGTAGAGAAGCTAGAGTAGAAGGGGAAAAGTAATAGTAAAGGGGAAAAGTAAAGACTTCACCAAATGCCTTTTAGAATCAGTGAGTGAGTAAAAACAAAATATATAAATTCCAATATATAAATTTATTAAAATTTCAATATATAACTTTATTGTCTTCTTTTATATAAATTTATTTTATATGTGCATATCTATTTTTAGGTAGTAACATTCAGAACCGAACGACTACAACAAGTAATAATGGAATACATAATAATTCATCCGGAGGTGGGATAAACGTAAGATTTTCAGCAAAAGTATATACTAAACAAATATATGACGAGGTCATGATTTTCCTTCAATTTGTTGCAATGTTAATGTCTATGGGCAGTGTTTGATGCAAATTATTTAATACTAAAAAATTGTGTAAAAACAAAAACCACCTGATTCCATGACATTTGATATGTTTTGAACTAATAATTTGTTATAGATAAATCTACCAGCAATGGAATCTAATCATCATCAGCCGGTGTGTAAACTCAAACGTAATAAACTGATTGGAAGGATGAGGGCTTTATTAACAAGGAACTTTTGCAAAATATGGAGAAATCCTGTGTCGCTAATTATGTGCTTTCTATTTCCAGTATTCCAGGTATTATTTCAAATATAAATTTAGGTATATTTAGGACAGATTCTCGTGTGCGGTTTCCGAGTGTAGCTATGTCACAAAAAGCGCTTTTTCTATATTATTGTTGAATATAAATATCTCCGGAAATATGAATCTCGAGCGCCAGTCAATTTAACGTGAGGTGTTGGAACTGTTGTTTGTTCCATGGTCCTCAGTGGACTTGTTACAGAATTTGCTCTCAATCAAAATAGGATCGTGACTATGTTATGATGCTCTTTATATAACCACCATATCGCTTTTCTTAATTTGGTCATACATGAACATAAAATGTTCATATATGAGTTCCAACTAGATATAAAATGATTTTTTGTTATAATTGTTCTCCGGTCCTGAGAATGGTTATAAACGAAACGCCTCTTATAGCTCGTCGATGCTCGGATATATTGTTGCTGATACTCGTCGGATTAGACGTAGATTTACTGTTGGCGTTGATAAGGATATAGTCCAAGCATTGAGTAGGATGAGATGTGAAATACGCCGTCGTATGATAAAAATGGAATGAATATAAGTCTAATTCCTGATTGCCAATGTAATAACGGAAGAGGCCGCGATGATGGTCCTAACGGGTTATCGGGTAGAGTCATCCTTTGCCTGGAGTTGGTGGTACACATCGTCTGGCTAAATGGACTATTCGGGTGCTGAGGTTGGTTTTTCCAGCTATGTTGACGGTGCTGTTGGGCTAGGTACATCTACTAACATGCGTGGACAAAACAGCTTGATAGGCTTCTCTGAAGTTGTCCTTCGGTCATCCTCGTTGGCTGGGTGTGCTCGGCGTTTGGCTTCTCTCTTGAGATCTGTCGCTAACCTCCTCGTTTTCGCATTGAAGAAGTAATTGACAGGGAAGGATTATAAAATATATATGAGTGAACGAGATGAAGATGAAGACAAGAGGACGAAAGATTCAGCCGAAATAATAGTATGATAAACTTAACTCGATGTTTATACTAAAAGCAAATTACCCTTTTATATGCAAATATCTAGCAGGGATACGGTTCTAGCGTGTCACATCTGACCAGTGGCACATTGTATAACCAAAGGTTTGAGAGGCGATGACTTGAGAAAAATGTCTTCTAAATGTCTTAGCATGTTTAGCACTACGACCAATAGGGAAACATCTTTGATCCATTAGATATTTTAAAGATCAAGATTACATCATTTTCGAATATGGATCAATAGAGCGGAAATCATAGTCTTCCTAAGGGTTACTCCTAAAATGTGGAGACAGTCAATATCAATAGCTTATCGATGCGAATATATTAAATTAACGATGTAAGAAGATAGTTCACCTTCATCGATTAGACAGGAAATAACGAACGAACGCATCTGTATGCAAAATTAACCGACTTCGTAACACGACGTTCCATGGTAACGTAATAATGTCCTTTGGCATGTATCTATGATTCGCGAGGCAAACGCGTCCTCCCGTATCCGTGTATGAGTAACGAACTTGTTCTGTTGTGATGCTAGCCTTCCGCATAAAAATTTGTTATCCGATAACAGACTCGCTGAGGTCACGGAAGCTTAGCATGTAAATAGTGGAGTGGTACTTGTTCTTGTGGGCAGCTGGAACGTGTCTAATTGTTTATTCAATGAAGTAGCATTTACAGTTTACACAATAGGTCTATTTATTGTTTTGGACAACACAAATTCAAAGAAATACAAAAATCAAATTTAAAATTCTGTTAATGTCAGTTAGGAAATAAACAATAGCAATAAAGTTATATACAAAGTATAATATAAGCGGTGCATGTAGCAATGCAATCGTACGGTGATAATGATAACAATATTAATAATGATACATGCGATTTATAATGCAACGGGAAAAGGATGGATTCCTTCACCAAAGTAAAATGGTATAGACGAAGAAAACGATAGGAATACCCGGAACCATTGTAAGATACTATAAACACCTTGGCTGGTGTAGGTACTACCAGAAGAGAGCCTTTTATATGACTCTCGGATGTCCACTCTTGTACATGTGGTCGGGCTTGGATTTGCGGTTAATGCTAATGCGTAAAGTTCGGTTAATGCTAATGCATAAAATGAGTATTGCTTCGATATCAGCATTCAATTGAACGACGTATGGTGCTCATACGCATGGAGCTGCCCCACAAAACACTGCGCACACCGAGATAAAGAAATGCAGACGATTTTGGGGGCCAAAGTCGAACTTCTTTCTAAGCCAACTTCGATTAACTCTGTAACAGAAGATGTTAACTCACTATTGTCCCACCTTCACACTCCACAACGTAATGAACCCACTTTTACGCGATCAGTAAACCAATAGCGACTTTCTCCGAAAGCCTGGTTCGACCTACAGGCAAATTTAAAGTTTCATGCACGCTGCAGCATTCTGCATTAGATTCGGTACACGTACTAAGTTTGAGGTATCGCTGCTCGTGCACGTGCTTACTAGAATTCGAACTGATAGACTTAGTGCTAACAGCATGTCAGCTATATAGATTGATCGTCTAAATTGCTTCGAATCACGTTCGCTTTGATAGGAATAGCAAAATGCTAGTCCATAACAACATTTGGCATTTTCGTTCCGGTAACTTAAAAGTCTCTCCCACTACGAGTGATAGTTACTCCCAAGAGTCATAGGATCATAGAAGATTGTCATAGTTACTCCAGCCAACTCGTTACTGAGTGCCTAAGACTAACCTCGGTTACCTCAGTTTAGAAAGATTTATTCTAGTGGGCGGAGTGAAACCGTGACACCCAAAGCCAGAATAATATCTCGGTTAGCGTAGATGCCATTGTTACTGAGCGAATAGGACCAACCTTCATTAGCTTAGGTTAAACTCATACACTCTAGTTTATAGGAAATCGATTAGCGATGAGATAGAAGGAGTAATAAAGCAATTAAATATACTTGTGGTCAAAAAAGAATTAACCTGACCATCAAATTTCTCCTTCTCTGTTTTACAATCTCGACTAGATTGGGGGCTTCCAGATCGTTTCTTAAGTTTCTTTTAGGTGCGGACCACGGCGTGTTCACTACTTTCCTTATTAGTTTGTTTTGTGCTGTGACAATTCTTTCCTTAGCCTTTTTTGAGTTATGTAACCAAATCTCGTTTCGTAAAGGAGCTGCATGTGATTCCACTATTATGCTTTAGCATCTAGTTGAGTTTTCGTAGCGTTTTCTGGCCACTGCTTCTCTACATTTTACGTGTTTCATAAAAGAAAGCTTTGAGTCAAAAGTTACCCCAATCTAGATCCCTAAAGTTCTGATAGGGAGTTGACTCTAGAGTTACCCCTAGAGCCAAAAGTTACCCTGCTTGATTTTTAATTTTACTTCCCTCTTTTTAAATATAATGAATTTCTCGCCTTTTGAATCTTATTACTTCTGTTTTTTCTATAATAAATCGCACTGTCCATTTATTGTAATATTCTGCTGTATTGTTTTCATTTCTAACCTCTATATCGCCAACGTGTTTTTTGCTTAGTGCGCTATAATGGCCGTATCGTCGGCAAATTGTATCATCGACCTAAACTAATAAGTGCGCACCAATCTGCATCCTAAGCAGTGCGTCAAGATTCCCACTCCTAGCAGCAGCGATCGATAGCGGCGTATATGAACAACAGAGAGCCAAGCGCGCTCATTACAATTACTTGCCTCGTGGTACTTTGCACAGAGGATACGCATTTGCATAATTAATTATTATATAAATGAGAGACATAAGTAACTGTGTTACAATTTACTCATGTATTCAGATGAAAACTCATTCATTTTTAATCCCTATCAGAAATTTGCACAATTCAGATATTCGTAGTGCACCTTTATGAATCACCTTTATAGCTTTTGCAAGTATACAGGGTTTGTTCGGAAAAAAATGTTAATGACTCGAGGAAACAAAATTTATTGAAGAGATAGGTACTAATCAATAAAAGGATTCAAAGTACTGTCCTCCGGCGTCAATACATCGCCACCAGCGAGATTTCCAGGCTTCAAAGGCGTCACGGTAGTCCGTCTCCGGAATGTCCTTTAAAGCCTTGGTGCAAGGCTCTTTGATCTTGTCGATCATCCCGAAACATTCAAGCTTTCATGGAGTTTACAAGCGCGGAAACTAAAAGAAGTCTCGGGAAGCCACATCAAGACTGTAGGGAGGCATGGGAACCGTTGGCACACCTGCATTGGTCAGGTAGCGGGTCACTACAAAGGATGTATGCATTGGCGCATTGTCATAGTGAAGTTTCCTATATTTTACTATGTCAACCCTGCGTTTGAGTCTCTTGAAACTTTCACATATAATTTTCCGGTCACGGATGTACTCGTAGTGAACCCTGATGTCGAAAAACACAATGAGTATGGTGTTGACTTGTGATTTGCTCATTCTGGTGTTCTTGGGATGAGAGGACGCTGACGTATGCCACTCGGCACTTGCCTCTTTGTCTCGGGGTTGTACTCGAACATCCAGGACTTGTCTTCTGTTATGTCGCTGTCGAAAAAGTGGGGTGTCTTCTTCACACAGGTCCAAAAGCGCCTGGCACAATTCAACTTTCCACGATTTTTGGTAGTCCGTTAACACTTTGGACGCCAGCTTCGCGTATACTTTCCGCGTATACTATCACCAAATTATTCCTCACAATTTCGTGAACAATAGTTTTTAGAATATGTAATGTTTCTGCCACTAAACGAAAACTTCAACGACGATCCGAGTTCAAAAGATCTTTCGCATGAGTCACGTTTTCGTCGGTAATGGCGCGGATTAACAAAGGCTTTGTGCGACCGGTAGACTTGTCGCTTCGAAAGGCATTCACTGTCAAAAGCCGTATCAATCATTGTAACTTGCCCCGATCTTGCCAAGTTTAATGTAAAATTTAATCGCTATCCGTTGTACTACCGAACGCCGCATTCTAGCTTGCATGGAGTGACCGAAACGACTTTAACGAAAAATCTTGTTCAAACTCTCCAGCTGCACGGAGACAAGTTCCTATGCGTGCGCTCGTTCTATGACATTCCCCTCCACTCATCCCCACACTCCAGAGCGCGCTGCAACGTATAGTCGCTTCCCGAACAAATCATTGATATTACTTTCCGCACAAACCCTGTATGCATGTGTTTTGAAAAAACAATTTTTTCAAGTCTCACGAAATCCGTAATAAACTCTATTGTGCATGAAAGTTATTTAATCGCCCAATCGTTTTTTGTTTGCTAGATAGGAGAATAGGAGGAGAAATATTCTAAGAGTAGATATTGAACCGAAATTTTTATTTTCAGATATCATTGATATATCTGGCATTGTATAAGCCGGCGTCAGATTTAAAATTAGGTATTATTAATGAAGAGGTACCATACAAAAATTTGACTCATCAGGAATGTTATATCAATCGTGCCGAATGTACTACCACAAATTTAAGTTGCCGCTATCTGGCGGATCTTGATAAGAACACTATTGTTAAACAATATTACAAGTAAGAAGTTAAAACATACTTAAAACATCGCTTATACTTAAATCAAAGCAAAGTAATATCGGAGAAGACTTGAGTCCGGTTTATGGCCCCCCGCCAAAAATTAAAAGTCATGCCTTATTTGAATGCTCTTGATGCACTAAGGACAGTGATGTATATCATATTTTGCAACGATTTATCTTTCAGGAATTATGGTCCCGTAAATGTGTCTCGACACGCCTAAAAGAAATTATTCATAAAACGCTTTTAACACGATATCACTCACTAAAAATGCTTGATAGCATAGCTGTAATATCCAGATAATTCTTATAAAACATTAAACTGTAATAAGTAATATCTTCTCGTGCTATTTTTAATAAATAACTGTAACAACAAAAAAATTTTATACGATTTTATGCCGGCCTCAACTTGCAAATTTATAGGTTTTAATTGAGTAGTTATTAATATGCGGATAACGGGTGATACTTATTCATATATGATTCGTGTTGTAATGCCAACCTCTGATAACTATCGAAGAATTATAACATTGCGTTAAATTAGGAAAATTCAATAATTTTGAATAATATGTTATTGAATAATAATTTATATATTTATTCAAATGAGTTTTTAACAGTTAAAACTCTACCCTAAATTAATTTAAAAAGTAATTCACTACCATAAAGTAATTAAAATAATGTCACAAGGTAATTGCTATATAACTAATTATTATATATAGGTACATATATCACAAACTGAGCATGGTCATGTACATTAAATTATATTAGGATAGAGCTTTAACTATTAAAAACCATACAAGTGTTAATCATGCGATTCTACTTTTAAACATAAATCGTATTAAAGCAGCTACAAGCTTGTTCGTACTGATAAAAAACCATACAAGTGTTTAGAATGCGATTCTAGTTTTAGACAGGAATCGCATTTAAATACTCACAAGCTTATTTATACTGACAAAAATACATACAAATGTTTAGAATGCGATTCTAATTTTAAAAGGAAATCGCAATTAAATAGCTACAAGCTTTTTCATACTGACAAGAACAATACAAATATTTAGAATGCGATTCTAGTTTTGGACAGATATCTATTTAAATATCCACAAGCTTATTGATACTGTCAAAAAAAGCATACAAATGTTTGGAATGCGATTCTAGTTTTAGAGGAAAATCGCATTTATATATAGACAAGCTGATCCGTCCTGGCAAAAACCATACAAGTGTTCAGAATGCGATACTGGTTGTAGCCAGAAAGAAAATTTAAATAGACACAAGCTTGTTCATATTGGTGAAACATCATTCTAATGTTTATAAAATGCGAGTCTGCTTTCAAACATAAATGTAATTTAAATAAATATAAGCTTATTCATACTGGCGGAAAACTATACAATTGCTTAGAGCGTGACTAGTTTTAGATTGAAACAATTTTTGACAATCTGTATGACAAAATACCTTATCTAATTGGTTTTTTATCTTTCATATACCACATACGTATGTATGTGAACGATATAGGATTCATATTTTGAGATTTATTTCTATTTCACCTTAGTACGTCTCTTGTATTGAAAATAGTGCAATTCTTAAAAAGTAGGGTAGTTTTTTCGGTGTCTGTATGTGCGTATGGATGTATGCTCTTAACCTATAAGACCAATTAGGCTGAAATTTGGTACGCAGGTGCACACTATTGTTCCGCAAAACTGTTTTTTTTTTTTAAATCCAATATGGCGGAAATGCGTTATTTTTTCACAAAACAATTTTCCATCTAGAAGGGTGACATTTTGCACACATATAGTTCCTGGTACTGTGCGTCGAAGAAAATAAGTGCGATATCTCTGTCGTGTATAGAACGGGACGTTGCCACGTTCAAAGTTTGAAAATATTTTTCAATATAGCTCAGAAACTATAAAAGATAAGACATTCAAGTAAACTTTATTTTATAGGTTACCGAAAGCCACTTCGATTTTATTTGAAATTTTTTTTTTCAAATCACAACTTAACATATATACAGGGTCTTATTTTTTTTGAAAATTTTACGGTCCATTTTCTCGAAAATTTCGCAATATTTTTTTTTAATTTCTGTTATCGAAAGATACTTTAATATTTAAGGAATTAACTGAGTTTAAAAAACTGGCATGTCATAGCATCGTAGTAATTTGACATTGAAATTTTTTTTCATCCTGAATATCTCGGTTCCTATGAAAGTTGAAAAATGAAACTTGGGCAGCCTATGTAAGTCTAAGGTACCTCAATTGTACCGCTATGAGAAATGGAATATACTGAAGTGATTTTGTGCAATAACATTTTTTCAAAAAAATTTTTAGTAATGCCCTGTATATTTTGTGTTTTGATATCCCTTGTAATTCTATGTAAAATGATATCACACATGAGAGGTCTAGCTGTTATCGTTTCAAAGATATGACCCTTAATACCTTAAAATTTCGCAACTTTCCATGGCAACCGATATTCAACTTTATCATATTAAATACGTATTCGGACAACTCGCCGCTGTCATCTCGTAGCTGGCATCTCGCCGCGTGGACAACTCGCCGCTATCACGGCGGCGAGTTCTCCCCGCGGAGATTTAACGGAGACGGGATGACACCGGCGAATTGACGGCGGAAGGATGACAGCGGCGAGTTATCCTAGACCGTATTGTATTATGCGTCGAATGAAAGTAGTGCTATCCCTGCAAGTGGAATAGGACGCGACGTTGCCACATTTGACATTTTAGAAACTTTTTGATATATTTAAGGAACTATAAGAGATAGGACGCTTGAATAAACTTTTTTATGTAGGCTACCAAAAGCTCATTCAATTTTATTTGAATTTTTTTTTCGAAAATTACAATTTAACATCTATCCAGGGTGTTTAAGTTTTGTAAATTATGCGATCCATTTTATTGAGACCGGCTATTGTACTACATGAAATATCTCGATTCCTTCAGCACCATACCGCGAAGAATTCATAAGACCAAGGCAGTCCGGCATGCGAAGCACACCAGACTGCTCTTTTAGAAGTTAGCCGAAATAGAGTGTCAAGAGGGGTCGCAGGTTATGCCATCAGTGCATATACCACACTTACTAAAACAGAATTCATTAAAGCAATTTTAACTATTTCAAAGTGAATAAACAGTTTTACAAACTAACATCTGGAACTGAAATGGGCAACTCAGCATCGGTAGGTCTCGCCAACCTTACGATGAATAAGCTGATTAACAAAGCAGTAAAAAGATTCCAATTTAATATACCATTAATAAAACTAGGTACATCTAGATGATATGCTCCTTATAGTGCCAAAAAGTAAAACTCAACAGATATTAAACATTTTCAATAACATTTATCCCACAATTAAGTTCACAATAGAAGAAGAAAAAGATCAATGTTTTCCTTTCCTAGACATAAAATTAACAAGAACAAAAGAAGGCTCAATCATGTATGAATGGTATAGGAAAACCACCAATTCATACAAAATCTTCAGTTACAAATCTAACCACCCACTCTCACAAAAAGTAGCCACTCTATCTTCCTTCAAACAAAGAATCAATAGAATTTGCCATACAGACTTACTCAAAAATAACATTCAAAAACTACAAGATATGTTTATTGAAAATAATCATCCAAAGAAAAACAATAATACAAAACGAACATTCTACAGTACAAAAACAATAGGAAAGCTATTTACCAAAACAGCAGATTTTGATCCAAAAGAAAGTAAACCATTCGCAGTATATCAAATTCCATGTGTGAATTGTCCGGTTGTTAGTTGGACAAAAATAAAAACAATATTTTCGAAAACGACCATATCAACATGAATACGAGTGCAGAGAACAAATTAAAAGC
>WYDF02248634.1:0-20729 GCA_009867245.2 Adranes taylori
ATAGTTACGGTTGTTGAAAGGAACAAACACCCACTGATTTGTCTTAACTGGTTAGTTCCGTTTCACCCACTTGTTAAAGAAGTCTGTAGATAGACGGCATGCAACATTTAAAACAAAATTTCAAATGATTTAAATATCCGGAAGTGGTGTAGTTGTTAGGTCGAAGACTTTGAATGACTACTAAATGGTAGTACCGAGGATAGTTAGTACCCTAATACTTGAAATACCCTAATACTTAATACCTGAAACGCTATTTAGGTCTAATCTTTCTTTTTGATATTAAATATATTTTATTAAGTTAAAATACTTTTTTTAATTTAAGTTTTAAGAGGTTTCGGATAAGTTTTAAGACGCTTCAGTAAGTTTAGCTACCCCTGATTCATTTGAGTAAATACCCACATGTTACTACACTTCTTTAAATAGTAAATAGTCTTCAGTACCTGAACTTTCCATTATCTTTCCATCTTCCCATTATGTGGTTTAGAAAAATTAGCTTCAGCGAAGTGTGCCAACTATTCTTTGTGCAATTCTTAATTTTATTTCATTCGATTAGCTACTGCTTTAATTTAGTTAAGCGAAAAATTAGAAAGATCATACATATGTATTCCAATCTGTAATGCTATGTTGATGCACTGACTCTAAAGATATAATTTTAATTAGAACATTGTAAATCGCATGCTACATCGCCTATTACTACCCATGTTGGGTAGGTATCTAATTTTGAATTAATCTATAAGGTTCCAAAATGTTCCTTTATAGACTCGCCAAGAATGCCAGCCTACCTGGGATACCTAGATCAAATGTTCGAACCTGCACGTGTTTTTCTCAGAACCGGAAGCAGAAGTAGACTCAAATACCTATACTCAAATTCTTAAAATTACTATGTTCTGTTCAAATATAATAGAATTTCAATGCAGTTTAATTTATAGACTGAGATATCCAGCTTATATCAGATTATATTAAATTCAACCCTTTATTTTCTCGGTACGTGACAATACTTCCAAATTAAGGTGTCCTTTAGTACTTCAAAAGGCGAAGGATGCCCGTGCATCCAACAATGTGTGATTTCTACAGCAATAAAACTCCACTCCCTGTTGGGATTGTATAGTTAGGGAGATTGGTGAGTTTATTTGAAGGAGGCTTTAGAATTTATCATCCTCTTTAGCCTGGAACTGCTAATACTGTTAGAAATTTTGGTAAGCTGATAGCTTGCTGATAAGATATACGCTAAGGCATTCGCTTTACAGCCAAGGGAACCTGCAATACCTTGGCCATAGCATGGTCAACTGATGAGGAAGATTGGTTTAGTGGGGTGAGCTGATTTGCTGGTGGTCTTGTATATTTAATTGTCCTTGCTTGACTGCTGAAGTGGGTGTTAGTTGGCCTGAAATAGAAAATATGGATGTCGTGGAAGGGAGTTTGTTTTTTTGTCTTTTTTGTTTTTTTATTTTTTCGTTTTTTTTTTATTTTATTTTTATTATTTTTATTTTTTTTTGTCTTTTGGTTTATTTTATAATATAGGCGTAGGAATCATCTTATGGACAGTCGGATTGATTCAAAGATATCTTGAAGATCCTCAGGAGGTTCCTGCATGATTTGGATAATTCGAACTGGCGAATTTGGGAAGGGTTTACGTGGTAGTTTGCTACGGTGATGACTGACTTTCCAATCAGAACGAAGATTTTGGTAGTCTATTGGGTTGTTTTCTGCATCACGTCGACTTGGGTATTTAGACTGGAGAGATTTTAGACGATCTGTGATAAGCTCAGCAGAGTGTTCATATTGTATGAAGTTGGAAATTGGAATTGTAACCTGTGGATGTAACCTGTGGAAGTATTCTTCGTTCACTGATTGTGAGTTTGTGTGCTTGCGCATTGAAAGTGTGGAGTACTGCTCTGTAGTCTATCAGTGGCCTAATGTAAATTTTATAAGTGTGATGCAGAATTTTTGGATGACTAAAGCGTCCTTTGGAATTTTTGAATGATCTAAAGCGTCCTCTGAGTGTAGAGATCAGGTTCACCTAGATAGCAAATTTCATCTTTCAACGAAATGGGTTCGTCCCAGAGTCGGAGTATGACGTGGGCATGGTTTGGTGTTTCTTTTGGAAACACCAAACCATGGTGAATGGCTTTCCAATCAGAACGAAGATTTTGATATGCTATTGCGTTGTTTTCTGCATCACGTCGGGTTGGGATGCTGAATAAAGATAGCTGGAGTTTTACTCGGATTTCAGCTTTTAGGATGCCTGCCCAATAAGCTGTGTCATCAGTTTACAAGGCATACTGAGAATGAGGAGAGGTTGGTGGTCGGAGACCATGTCAGTATATAATGTACGGAAGAGGAGCAAGAACAGGCCTTGTGTTACGCCAGCTTGAAGTTGTATGGATCTGGTAAGAGTATCTCCAATTTTTAATTGGGTAGTGCGATCGGATAGATATGACTGGACCATATTCAGTGTGTTATGATGAAGGATATGAAGTTCATGGAGTTTCCTAGCTAGCCCAGCAAACCAGATAGAGTCAAAAGCATGAGAGATATCTAGACATACTGACAGAGCGCAATGGCCATTGTTAAGTGCTCGCGTCATGTCTGTTTGAAATTTGAGGAGAGGGTCCATAGTAGAGCGTGATGCTCTTAAACCAAACTGGTTCTCTGGGAGAACTTTGTTTATCTCTAGACATTTTCGTAGGCGTAATGTGAAAATTCTTTCAAGACGTTTTTTCTAAGACGTTAAGAAGTGTGATTGATATGAACTACCTGTTAAATCGTGCTTTATATTGTAAAACAAAATCCTTTAAAATATTGCCAAATAGTGCAACAAAAAAATAACTTGACTCGATTTCTTCCTCAGTTTTGTAAAAAATTGATGACTGGTTATGAACAAACTAGAACATAAGTCAAAATAAAACCACTTGTTTAACTCGAAAATGTTTTCATTATCAATTTTTCAAAAATCAAGTTCTTTTAGTATCTATTTAACCAAAATCAGGTTGAAGAAATGGATAAAATTTTAAGCTGGTATTTGAAGAAAAATATTAACAGTCACTGTTTTATTTAAACAGCTGTTTGCAGTATATAAAATTAGTTCTTAAGTTTGTGGTTTTTAATAAAACACATCGAATGACAAGTACTTAAGAAACCGCTTTAGTAACTGAGGCTGTGTATGCACGCATTATAGCTGTGACTGTTTCGTCTTTTATAAATCTGTTAGTTTCGTCTTTTAAATGAAACGGAAAAGTGACAAATTGCTAACACGCCTGCCACATTCGTTCGTTCTGTTTAATTTGTATTAATGCGCTTTGTTAAACATATCGAAATGAAGCATACTCATTTGTACAGTTAATTTATAGTTGAGGTTGATTTTTGTTTTTATCACACACGTTTAATCTGGTTTTATTGAAGGATGAATTCGAAAACTTCCAACAGTTATTTCAGATTGTTAGTTAATTTGATATCCAGTGATCTTAAAAAAGAGCTGTCAAAATATTTGCCTATCAATCTAATTGTCGAGAAATTAGCACTCGAGTGATTCTAATAATCTGTTTTTATCACACACGCTCACTTGGTATATTAAGTTTCCTGTACATTGAAACTACGATAATTTAATGATTATTATATTCATGTATAATGAACTATAATACTTGTTTTGTTCTTTGCGTTTCAGCATATTGCTACTAGCTAATTAATAAAATTATATTTACGCCTACTTTTTTATTGCTTTATTTATTAGAAGTAATAACAAAATCTAATTTAATAAAAATAACAACCTATTTAAGAAAACCTTCGTTTGTATATTAATTTAAATAATAAATTGGAGAGAACAGAATTAAACAATTACAAGTACGTATACACCAGAAGATTAAAATAAATATTGCTACGTGTTGTAGCAATATTTAATTCATGTTAAATTATAGAAACCGATTAATTTTATGTATTTTGTAACTTTTATTTTATTATCATATGTTTGTCTGAAAGCGTCTATTAATAAAAATTCTTTATATTTCAAACTGTTTCTCCGTATTAATCTTAATTCGTATAATGAATTACTTCTCAATGATTAAACGTGTTTCTTAGCGCAAGAAATTATTTTATCATAAAATATAAATATACTTAAAATTGGCTGTCTAATGATAGTAAACTCATATTGAGATATGTTCTATTTATAATAGTGAGAATATAAAAAAATATGCATAAAAATAAATAAATAATTAAACTGGAAATTTGTGTTTGCACTATAATTAGTCAGCTAATACAAATTGAAGGAATTTATTTTACTAAATATTTGTGTTGCGTTTTATCACAAACATAATTCGTAGACTGCTCCGCCATCCCATCCATTCCATCTGTTCAATCAAAATTGAACAAGGCAATATTACAAAAAAATCAGGAATATAATTTTTTAGATATTTTTATTTTTCAATTATTTCATGTTACATTTAAATTATCGGATCCCTAGTATATTTAAAAATATTTAGTTTATTTTAATAGACGTAGTAATTATCACAGCTAGCAAAATTGAAACAGTTGTTCTTGCTTCATATCAAATATTACTATATGACGTCTAGGTCACGTTTACTTAGAAACCCATTGTATATCAAATATTTAGTTTATTATTGTAATTGACGATTATCAAGTTCAATGAATTTATTTACTTTTTTTAAATGTCTAATAAAACTGACAATTGATTTGTTTGTAGATGCCAAAATGAAACAGATATTTTAGGAATCTGTAAAAATCTCCTTAAACCTTATACATTTTTTACCTTTAGCAGAGACGTGAATATTTAGACATTTTATTTAAGCAAGTTAATTAGTTTTAATTCTGTATATATATGTTGATTTATTCTTATAAAGTTGAAGTTGAATTCTTATAGTTATTTCGCCAATACGGTGGTTTGGATCTTTGCAAGTGCCCCTAATATTTGATAACGTATTTCACAGTGTCATTCTTTCGTATTTCTTGATTTATATTTTATTTAAAGTGATTAATTATTTTAATATTTTTTTTATAATATTTTTAAGGTATCTTTTAATATTTCAAATATGCCTGAATGAACCCAATTAATTGAAACTAATCAATTCAATGATTCAATTTAATAACTAAATTAACTAAGTATTTTTTAACTCGTAAACGGGTAATAATTTTAAATCAAATTAAGTTCTCTCTCAGCGAGCCACAAATGACGAAAACAAAAGTTTCACCCAGGTTGTACATTGACTTCAACTTTATAAGAATAAATCAACATATATATACAGAATAATTAAAACTAATTAACTTGCTTAAATAAAATGTCTAAATATTCACGTGTCAGCTAAAGGTAAAAAATGTATAAGGTTTAAGAAGATTTTTACAGTTTACAGACTCCTAAAATAGCTGTTTCATTTGGCATCTACAAACAAATCTATTGTCAGTTTTATTAGACATTTAAAAAAAGTAAATAAATTCGTTGAATTTGATAATGGTCAATTGCAATAATAAAGTAAATATTTGATATGCAATGGGTTTCTAAGTAAACGTGACCTAGACGTCATATAAACGTGACCGTGACCGTAAACGTGACCAGTAATATTTGATATGAAGCAAGAACAACTGTTTCAATTTTGCTAGCTGTGATAATTACTACGTCTATCAGCTTTATAAAAATAATTCAACATATATATACAGAATTTAAACTAATTAACTTGCTTAAATAAAATGTCTAAATGTTCACGTGTCTGCTAAAGGTAAAAAATGTATAAGGTTTAAGAAGATTTTTACAGTTTACAGATTCCTAAAATAGCTGTTTCATTTGGCATCTACAAACAAATCTATTTTCAGTTTTATTAGACATTTAAAAAAAGTAAATAAATTCGTTGAATTTGATAATGGTCAATTGCAATAATAAAGTAAATATTTGATATGCAATGGGTTTCTAAGTAAACGTGACCTAGACGTCATATAGTAATATTTGATATGAAGCAAGAACAACTGTTTCAATTTTGCTAGCTGTGATAATTACTACGTCTATCAGCTTTATAAAAATAATTCAACATATATATACAGAATTTAAACTAATTAACTTGCTTAAATAAAATGTCTAAATGTTCACGTGTCTGCTAAAGGTAAAAAATGTATAAGGTTTAAGAAGATTTTTACAGTTTACAGATTCCTAAAATAGCTGTTTCATTTGGCATCTACAAACAAATCTATCGTCAGTTTTATTAGACACGTAAAAAAAGTAAATAAATTCATTGAACTTGATAATGAACATTGAAATAAATTCATTGAACATTGAAATTGCAATAATAAGTTAAATATTTGATATACAATTTGTTTCTAAGTAAACGTGACCTAGACATCATATAGTAATATTTGATATGAAGCAAAAACGACTGTTTTAATTTTGCTAGCTGTGATAATTACTACGTCTATTAAAATAAACTAAATATTTTTAAATATACAAGGGATCCTATAATTTAAATGTAACATGAAAAAATTAAGAAATATAAATATCTCAAAAAATTTATATTCCTGCTTTTTGTGATATTGCCCTGTTCAATCTTGATTGAACACTATATGTCATATACTAAAAGTTATGAAATGTTACTGCATACTACATCAAGCAGTGGTTGATCTAGCTTAGTGTTAAATCAAATTACTTTAAGAAACAACGTTCACACTTTTCAAGTAATTTGAATGGACCAATTTGAATTCAAATAAACGTTCATATATTTTCAATATTTTATTGATATTTGACATTAAAATACTTCGAAACACAAACAGGACGGTACTTGTATGACATTGTGCAAAAATGAAATTTTTAAAATTGTAAATGTTAATGAAATGATGGAAATTTGAAAAAATCGTCAAAATGTGATTCATTTGGGAGGGGGGGAATAAGAAATAATTGGTAATCAGCAAGTTTTCCACTTTTCGATAAAAATTGTGATTCTGCAAGATCCATCTATTGTACCTTTTTCTCGACTCGATATAAACGTACCTCATTGTTTCGAAATAATATTTACAGGGTGAAATTGCAGAAAGTGGCTTTGATTGACAATTTTTTTCGACCATACGGAAACTTAGAGAGTGTCATTGATTACCACTGTTATCAAGGCCAATTCATGTCCTTTCCAAAAAGTGCTGAATGACAATTCTACAATTTACAGTTATTGATTTTTGAATTTTCTAGCATTCAATTTTCTACCTTTTCATGCTTTCTTAGACTAGAATCGGCTACCATACTGTTTATATTTTCATTTATAGCTTCTGAACAAAAAAGCTACCATACTGAACTTTTTTTGTTATTGAACCTGGTTTTAACACTTGGTTAGAACTATCATTTAGCATACATAGCAATTTTGAAAAAAAAACTAGATTTTAAGCTTTTTTCAAAAATATGCGTTCTGGCCATAATATGCGCCAAAGCACATTTATCCATATGTTCTATGAAAACGACACGAAAAGTATTCCATATCGATAGAATATTTTGAATAAAACTTAAAGAAGGGATATTAGTCTTTCATATTTATGCATAAAAAATAATATTTGTGATATGAGTTTCAAATAAGATTGGTTTGAAAATTATCAACACTTTGATTTGTAAATTTCATGCAAAAGCTTCTATACTCATTTCAACAACACTTATAGCTTATGTGACTTGGCAATACAACAAATCCTCCAACTTTTAACTAATTTTCAATATATATTTGATCCCAAAATCCCAATATATATTTTATCCCAAAATATGGCATTTTATCAAGCAACTAATTGATTCCTTAATTAGTTTTCATTGAATAAAAACTATTTATTGCTACCTACCTGCATTAACATCATTTTATATTCTTCTTCTACTATCCGTTATTGAAATAACTCAAATTGGTTACATTTTTTAGGAGACACATTTTCTTCCACCATTTACACCTTCAAACAATGTTCGCCAATATTATGTTTCGTCCGGTTATGTAAAAATTATGTTTTCACATGGGTACAGTCGAACGCGTAAAATCGTAAATAAACAGTGTGCGAGAACTGTATTTCTCATATGAAGCGAAGTCAAAGTACTTGATTATGCATCCACCTAGCTAGACTATTCAGTGCATTAGGTGAAAATTTGTTAATAAAAATTATAATCAATCATTATATTAATACATTATATTAATATATCATATTAATTTCAATCATGATATTAATACATGATATGCCCGTACGCTCATGAAATATCCCTACTAAAAATTATAATTTTACGCGTACGCTTCAGCTATTTAATCATAGATGGCACGTTGCGTTAACATTATACCTGTGATATGCAAACAATTCAATAAATTATTTTATACATTATGCAAAAGTTTTAAATTTATAGTTTGTCCGGAGATATTTCGGAATGACTTAAGTTCTAAAAGAGCAAAAGATTCTTTATAAATAAAAACAAGAGCCGAACAAAGATTTAAGTTTATGTTTTTAAACAAATTCGTATAATTTGTACTTACATTTTAACATATGTATAAATATACATGCTGTTGATAATAAAAAATAAAATATTTTATATCGTTATAATAATAATCATTTTTAAATGATTATTAATGTAAGGATTACGTCATTATACAGATTAATAAAAAACTCAATAGGCTATATTTATTGATGTAAATAACGATCAATTATGGTTGAGATTTAAATTCAGTTGGTCAATTTTATATAACATTCAGTGAATATTAAAAACGATTAAATATGACGATATTGATAAAACTATTTTTAAAGATCTAGGTAAACTTACAAGAATGCCTATGTATATTTGAAAAGGGGATGTTATTTCGTTGTTATCTGCTAAAGAAAAGGAAGTTTTTCTTTTTTGTGAATTAGGAAAGTTAGTGGACAGGATTTATATCTACGAAACGTCACCAAGTCAAACAAAAAAATGCGTCACCAACAACTGGATTGCCGATCCCTCCAACATCGATTAAAATCCGTTAAACAATAACCACACTTATTTCAAGACGCAGCAATGTATTGTATGTTATACAGTAATGTATAATGAAACCATGACGTGCCTTGAGAAAAGCCCATGACCATCCTCAGGATCGAAGAACAAATAATAAGAAAAATCAACTCATATCTAGTTTGCTACTATTTAATTTTTACTTTTTTCTAATGGATTATAGTATGGATCTTCCTAACTAACTTTAGAATAACAATTAACTTCAATCAACATTGTGACTCAATTAAAATTGCGAGTAGAGTCATACCACGATATAAATACTAAGTTCAATAAACCTTACTATATTACATTGTTATTGCGTATATATGTGTTCAGCTAGGATATCAATATGTATTGAAAAATACTAAAGTACACCACTTATTTCCCAATCCCTGAGGCTCATGTGACTTATCTGTTACAAAGAAGATAGTTAATATTTCTAGAAAGAGAGCATCGATAAACGGGCTAACGGTACCAATGGCACCAAAAGACTAATGCCAATAAGGAAAAAAACCTAATGAACATCCAAAAGTTTAGTAATCATGGATATTAAATTATATTTTACCTTGGATGGGTGTGATTGTGAAGGAGATTATTAATATTTTCAGAAAGAGAGCATCGATAGTTCGTCAGTTCGTGTTATTAACCTTTGAAAAGTAACTCCTCAAAACGCCCACGTGTATGTTTAATTAAAGAAATTTATAAATTACCTTGCGCACTAGGTGAAATATCGACGTGCATCGGATTTGGCCCTCTGACCACCATTTGCACAGGCCTGTTCTAGAGGGATCGAGGTAAGTAAGCAGACAAGATTGCAATCCACTTATAAACACAATACCAAAATAAAATTCGCGACGCAAATTTTAAAACTGCTCCCTGAGACAGGAATATAGTCCTTCTGTTAAACGTCATAGATAACATAGTTCAAGCAAAGAAAATGAACTTATCTTCAAAGAACATCAGTAATTTTCAGAGAAATAAGTTTGTTGAAGAAAAAAAAAATCAAAGAAAATGAACAATAGCAACATTCTCCAATAGAGGTATGGAGCCTTCTTAGCAATCAGTTAAATATCAATCAAACTAATCAGTGTACTAACCAACCTATCTGAAATGGCGCCCAAAATCACCACACAAAGGGTTAAAAGAAAATAGTAGAATATAAAACAAGTCCATGGAGCTGGAAGAACACTGATTTAAACCCGCCGGCGACACTTGGATCAGATAATTTCATCAGGTAGGAAGAAATGAAAGAAAGTGGCACATTTTTTACAGGATTTATGAACAAATCAGAGGAATCATTTGGTTGCCGAATGAACAAGGTGCGTACGTTAATCAGAGGCGTACTTTGAATTATCAATGCTTGATCAAGGTAGTTTTTGACTCATGTAATTGCTTTTTAATATCCAGAAGTAGAGAACAATTGTTGCGTAAAAAGATTAGATTATTGTTCAGCGACTATTAGAAATAGTTCCAAAAATATTTAACGACAATATTGTACATAACAATATACATAAGACTATATTTGAAAAGAAATAGAACTAAAATAGAAAAAAACAAACTTAAAAATATGGACGTTAAATTTTTATAATTCGAATCAGACTCATAATTTAGGTAATATTCCCTATTGCTATAAAATAATCAGTATAATGCATGAAAGCCTCTAATAAATTTCCTACATGATTCATATTTGGATCACATCTATATTTATAATGCAACTGAATATACACGGTAATAACGAATATGTAACATAATATGTATTTTAATAAAAAGATATCCTATGGAGAAATGCACCTCCTGCTGATTAAAGCTACGCACATTTAACAAGAGGGTATCACGTACCAAATAGGGTTGAACGTTTTTTTTTTGTCCATTACAAAAGGCCTTGTCAACGCGTCACAAGCACTCTACACCCCTTTCTTTTATAAAGTTAAACAACATCGGCAGGTTCCCATCAAAAGATGGAGGCATTTTCAGACGAGATGTATTTGAAAATATTGAAAACATTAGATTAGCATTTTAGAAATGTTACTTAACTTAAAAATGCATAATTTTATAACAACGCATAGCGTTCCAGTACTTTGGAGTGTTTGTGCTGTTGGAATGTGATTTTGTTATTTGTTAGGTTTCTTTGGATTCATAGAATTCTGGTCCAAAAATATCTGAATTGTTGGCTCAGTTTTTATTATATGTATCATCGCCTGTAAAATCGCCTGACATCAGCACAATGATAAGACTTAAGTCTACGATGTCATGAAAATCTACAAGGATGGATAAATCAAATGAAATAAATAAGCTACGAGAAGATCTTCCTGCTAGAACCGGTCAACAGTCGCAGGTCAACATGTGCAGAAGAAGGGCCAACTGAAATCAGAGTCGGCAACAACGATTGCCCGTAGTCAATTGCCAACGTCGATAATGATTTAAATGAACGGGTAATAGTTTAAACCAACGCCGCTAGCTATCAGCAGCGGGTTATTTGAAAAGTCCTATAAAAGATCAAACAAAGTTACTACAACAATGTGGACTCACTCAAGTCCACATTACGGTATAGGCAGTTCGCGATCGTCAACGACAACTTTCCTTAAGTGAGTTCGTTAAAGATGAAAGAAGTCATTTTTGGGACTTTGCTTAACTTTATTGTAATTAATTTAATAAAAGTTATTATGAGTTTGGCTTTATGGATTAACAATTCTTACAGGTACTTTGAAACAGGTGAAATATTTGAAAAAAGTGCGCAAACTATCCGAGCACCTTATATTTCTACAACCTAAAATGTTAAACAAATTTCATAGGAAGCTTTTCTATCTCAGCTGAGTTCTAATTTCCCATCCCCTTCTCAAATTATAGTTGTGATACCCAAGCGCTATGCTCCAGTTTCAAATAGTTTATATCGATGTAGAAAATCAACAATGGATCAAATCAACTAATTTGTACCAATTTGTTGATTTCCTACATCCATATAAACTATTTGAAAATGGATTGTCAGTTGACAATCCAAAACTGGATTGTTAGTTGACAATCCAGTGATGTTCCAGTGGTGCGCACAAGGCCAACACGGTGATGTCGAACCGATGCCATGACCAAACTAGGTGCCAGAAATTATTACTGCTGTTAATGAGTCATCGAAACTTGGAAAGAACAAAGGTTTAGCTCTTCAGATGATTAAACAGAAAGTTAAACTAAGTAGCAGAGGCCCAGCTTCATCAATTCCAATGCAAAGAGGTAGAGGTCTTTATTTAACTAGTCTCATTGGCAACTTATAACAATTAGTCGCGCCATTACTCCAATTTCAAAAACAACAAAGAACAGATCTTACCTCACTTACCTAATCTACGTTTAATAACTTGTTGAGGATGAGATTATGGGATAGAATGGAAGAGGTATTTTAGATAATAGCGGTTTAAAAGACACAAATTATTTATTTTGAGGGTCTTTCAAATTGGGTTGATTTTTCAAATCCGGCCCATTATATCGTTATGCTACGTAAGTATATATTCAGGAGAATAGACGTCCAATTCAAAACAACAAATTTAGAAGAGGTAAGCATTATTTTTTTTGTGTTTAAGTTTGTTTAACCTAGATTTTATTATTTTTAATATTGATAATACGTAAATGTATCTACTCGCGCTCGTTATTTTTAGGTTTTGTTTGATTCTATTTATAATACAAAATATTTAGGTGTCTTCGTTCCAGTTAAAAAATTTTAAAACAAATTTAGAGAACTAATGCATGAAAAAAATTTACATTAGAAAAAAATTGATATTCTGACGTAAAAATGATACGTGAAACGTTAAATCGGTGATACGTGAAACATCAAGTTAATATGTGAGTTCGAAAATGGCGATCTGGTGATGGCGGAGGATATGGATGGAGTGCACAGATCTTAATCACGTTCGCCGGCGATGAGTTCCTCGAGTGAGATATAGCCATCCTTTACCGACCAGGTGTCGTCGGCAATGATACGTCACCAGGCGCTGTTGGCGGTAGTGGCCGTACGGTGTCCACGGAGCTTCTGATTGGCTTGAAAGTGCGGGCGTTGATGCCGTTGGAGTTGACGGTTCGTTATTTACCACGTAGTGTAGCGTGCGTGGAGAGTGTCGCTTAATGAGTCCCACTGTCATCTCGGTCGACTGCGGTCTCGGCCGAGTTGATGAGCAAGCTCGTTAGCGGCCCTTCCCTTCTGTCTTCTTCCTCCTCGTTTCTCATTGACAGCGAAGATACACGGGAGGGAATTGGCATATGGTTATAAAAGAGCAAAGTTGACGATTAGATAATTTGTTTATGAAAGGTTCAGAAGATTCAGCCAAAGAATTAAAGTGTGGAAATTGTAGGAAATTGTGACTTGTTGGCATAAATTTTGTTAATGATTGTAGATTTTTATATTAATTTTTATATTTAATTAACTTAAACATATTCATGCGTGCTCTCTCTACAGGAATATTTAGCCATTTATGTGAGTATTATTGCTGGTAACGATGTGCAAAAGGCTCACTCTTAAGCTATCAGAACAAGACCCATAATGCGTCTTGCCGAAACTAACCCGGGTATGGCTTTTTATACGAAATCGGAGATTTCTGGTATCCGGCTTCGCCGGGGGGTAATCCTTGACGTTGGAGGCGACAACTAGGTAGGGTTTAGTCAAAATTTTTGTTAAAATCATTAAGCAAGGAGAATTTTCCTCGAATAAGAAACGTCCGTTCATCCGTTGCGAATTTGAAAGAACAATATAGCAAAATATCCCTGCCGAGTTTCCAAGATTCCAGGATAGGATGCCCTCCAATCAGTTTTAATGTCGAACGAACCAACGACCTGCAACCTCCTGCCCAAACAGAGATTTACCAATCGTGAGATAGTGGCGGCGGTTTTAACATGGAAAGCGTTAAAACAACGTTTACTTCTCACGACAAGACAGCTCATTACGACATCGTTGAAAACAAGATAGCATTAAATTTCTGGCTAGCCGAAAACCATAAAGAGTTTTTCTTTTGTTCGAAATTGTATATCATAAAATATGCGGGCGGGCAAAACACCATAGGAAAAAATGCTCACAGAACCAAATAACCTTAAAGGAAAGCAAAATATATTTCGCTCTTACATGTAAATAATTTTTTGTTCACGTTCTGTATTCAAGCGACCAAACATAAACTTGAAAAACAACCGTCCAAACCAAAACACGTGTAAGGAAATCATTAATCACTCTTAGTCCCTTCTGACGTTATTGTCTTTTGAGCTAAAAAAAAACAGCGAAAGAAAGGACCATCGAAATGCGAACGCTTCGATATGCACGTTTTTCATGTCTCTATCTCTCCAACTTCTATCTTTATGCACACAACGCCTGGATTGCATTGTGTGTTTGCGGCATGGCTCTATCTCTCTCTCCTCCCTCTGTGTGCAATGTGGTGCAAACGCTGCTTGGTTTTCTGCATTGACTCTATGTCTCTCTTCCCTCTGTGAACGCCGTTTGGCCAGCGGTGGTAGTCGACATCTCTCTATACTCAGAGTTCAGTGACTGCTTGCAGTCACTCATTGATGGATATGAAGCATCGCAAATCTCTTCGTCGTTTGAATTATTTTAATTAAAATATCAATTCTTGATTTATTTAATTATCAATTTATTTATTTATTGATGGTTCTTTTCGGTTGTGTTATTTTACTAAAGATTTATTGCTTGTTTCATATCATTTGTCAAGTCTGTGAGGCTATATACAATAGGCCGATAACAGAAGTTAGGATTATCGGAAAGACTGAGGGAATAATAAACAGAACGTATGAAGGATCAGTAATACAAGCGAAAGTTGGTAAACATGCTGTTTTAATTGGAAGCATCCACAAATGGTTTCAATTAAACAGTGGGATGAGACAAGGATATCCTCTGAGCGCGAATTTATTCAGTATTTATATGGTTGATTTGGAAGAGGTGATGAGGAAGGGACAGGATGGAGGTGTTTTGTTAGGTAGAGAGAAAATATGGTCGTTGAATTATGCCGATGATATAGTTCGTACGGCGAATGACAGAGATGAAATGAAGGGAATGATTGAGAGACGTATAAGAAATAGAATGTAAAAGGCTGAAAATCAATGTAAGAAAAACTAAAATAATAGTATGCAAAAGAACAGCAAGAGAAAGCAAGAAGGATATTTTTTGTATGACGAGTGAACAATTAGAATGTATGAAGAAATCCATACTGGCTGACTAGTACTGAGGGAAGTGGAGAACATACAAGGCCTGTGGCAAGGAAAGCAAAAGTGGCCGCTGAAAAAATGAAGAGTGTATGGGAATGAAAGTTCGAGGAGTTCGGAAGTGTGATGTAAAGGATGAAGGACGTGTGTGTGTGATAAGTATATTTATGTATGGTGCGAAGGTGTGGCCTGTAAAGAAAAGAGAGAGCATGGAGAAAGGGGAAATAAAACTAATGAGAATAATACGGCTAGAAAGACTCAAGCTGAGCGAAATCGTGATGCAGAAGTCATATAGGTGTAAATACTGTGTGGGAAGGTTCAAGAAATTAACAAAATATAAAATGAATGTTATGAAAGATATGGATGACAGACTTGTGAAAAGAGTGTAAATGCTGGCCAGGAAAGAGGACAAAATAGAGGGAGGAATTGTAACAAAGTTACTTATAAAATAAAAGAAAAATAATTCGGGACAACCTATATAGAATAAGGTTGCACAACCTATATAGAATTACTGGTTTAATTGACTTAACCAAAGCAGGATCGTAATTTGTTTATAACTACTATACTGCTTTTTATATTCTACTCTGTTTGTAATATAATTTGCTCTTGTATGTGATTCAGGGTTGGGTTAGGAATTCGTTTGTTCTAATTTTTATAATAAAGTACATAATTTCTAATATGATTGTGTACTCAGAAAGGCCATAACAAGTTTAAATAGTTAGTTTTATTGTTCTAGTATTTATAACTACAAATATATGACTAGAAGCGCGATTTTTAAATGACTGACAGTAATGTTGATTCTAAATATAATTCAATATTTGTTAGGGTCATCCAGTTCTCTTCTTCCATTAAAAAAAATTAAAGCAAATGAAGAGTGACGAACTATATATGATTTTCGTATTTTATTGTATTATTTGTCTTCAGGTATGTGTACGGTTCTGGAACGAAACTTCTCTTCTGTACCAACGGCGTTGAAGTTGACTGGGTTAAATAAATAAACCTTGGTTGAATAATACGTGGATGAAGATCGAATGGAGATATGCGCGCAGGAGTAGAAATGCATTGAAATGTTATGATAATTGGCTTTTTGTTGATAAATAATGATGCTGATGATATTGACTAATAATTTGCGTTGACGGAATGAATTTGGCGTCAGTGATGGCCTCGTTCTAGATGATTCTCTTTATAAACAGCTTGTATACTTTAGTTTATCAATTACAATTAGATATAAAAATTTTTTGAAAGACATAAAATAATACTTTTATGAGCAAACTAACAAGGAATTATTAATTGAAGCCTTCATGTTACCTTTAATGCTATATGTCAAGTGTTGTAAGAGTAGCTACAACAACGTTTGAGTTATGTAGTTACGAACGCCTAGATATAATAAAATAAATTAATGTTTATCGATTTTTCTTGCAAATTAACACATATAAGATTGTATATTGTAAACGCTGAATCAAATGGATGCCGTCATTAGCGGTTATAAACAAGAGCATAAATCTATCTGATTGAAACTATCTATTTTGATGTTGTCTACGTTATTATATATGTTCCGCGTATTGATGTTTTCTACTTTTCACGTGAATTCATTACTTATCAAATTGATTTTTTTTAAAGAGATTTTTTTTTTGGTTTCTGTTTTTATAATGACCCAAAACAATTACTAGGATACGGATTGTCGCGAAAGAGAGGTAAAGGTTTGTTTTTCTACTAATGCGTTTAAGAGGCTTGTAAAAGTTTTGAAAATCGAGCCTCATATATACACAGCGCAATGAATATATCTTAAGCTTGAGGCTAATGAAACAAAAGAATAAAACAGTATGTTTAAATAGAAATAGTTGATCTATTAAAAATACTTGACCCTAATTTAAGTACGATTCAAAACGATTTAAAAACGATTCAAATGTATATTTCAGTTTACCTTGTGGGATATCGTACCGGCTTGTGTTGACTTGATATGACAACTATGTCATATAAAAGTATCCTTATAACATCTCTTTAGTTTAGAAAATAAAGAAAAGTCATATAAAAACAGGTCAGATAGATACAGTCGTTCAACACACAAGTCTAATTTTGAGCCAAAAATTGAAGAATCTATCAATCAGTTGCAACTCGGTGCATTCTTGTGTAACAAAGGCCCACTCAATCGCGATATACAGAGTGAATACGAAGATTATTGCCATAAAACGCTTTTAACTGCTAAAGAATTTGTTCTTATCATAGCTGGATCGAGGTTATGCTTTTGACCACTGTATTCTGCTTGCTTGCAATATAAAATGCTCTCCATGAGTCTCAAGATTGTGTAAGAAATTCGCTAATCTTAATTATGGTTATAGGTACACAAATATTACTAAACGGTAAACATATATATATATATATATATATATATATATATATATAACGCAAAAAAAAGTAACAAGTGATATTTTTTGTTGAAAATATTTATAATAGTTAGATATGACTCGACATCACGACTTTACTTGACAGACAATGATGGTAAAGTTAAGTATAATTCAAAATTTGTTAGGATGATCCAGTACCATATTCCATTAGCAAATCAAAAACATAAATATATTGAACTACGTTTAAATTGGTTTTGTTATTATTTGTTCTTCGGCCCTTCGCTTGGTTATTACTGAAACTTTGCTTAAGATACGTCAACGCTCGAATTTACGGACGCTGCTGTTAGTTTGATGATTGAAACGTCGGCTTTATTGTTGGCAATTGTGAGGATGTTGTCGCCCAGCCATTGAATATGGTCGAAGATAGAAATACGTAGTTGTGTGATGTGAGTGGAGGTTGCTCAACGGATCTTAGTCGTTGTCGAAGGGATCGGTGATCCAGTGGTTGATAATGAATTCTCTGCTTGGCTTGATGATTGACAGAGGCTTCCTCCTGGTTCCATCGGAATATCGCTTGACAGGGGAAGGGTTATAAATGTAAAAGCAGGGGAGGGGTTATAAATGTAAAAGCATATAAATGAGAAATTTTTTAATTTCTCATCTATGGTAAATTTTAGATGAGAAATTCAAATGAGTCTGCAGAAGTATAGGGTGTGTTGTGCAAGTTTGATGTTTATAATTTCATCGTAGATATTTGTTGTAGATGTAATTTTTTTGATAGTTGATTTAAAAATATGATGATTAAATTAATTTTAACTTTACAAATCATTCTTACTGCTGCGGCAAGCACGCGCTGATGCAAGGTAGATATGGTAGTTTTTATTGTTAATTATGACTTCGAATAGAGCGAGGTTCTTACGAGACATTCAAAGAATACAATTTCCAAATTACGTCACCCGATCTTAGATTGCGTGGACCTTTTATATGGAATTCTCTAGCGAGAAGTTGCTCCTGGCCAGTGGCACTTTGCGTAGTAGCCGACGTCATTTGAGCGTGGCTTGAAGGAAATTTCTGCTAAAATTCTTCGGAAGTGTTGAACGCTGACCAATAGAAAAATTTCTTTCTGATCCGTTGAGAATTTTAAGGACCTTGTTGAGAAAAGCATAAGTGGTGAGCGCATAAACGGTGGTGATGCGTTCAAAATCTTAGGGAGCATTGCATTGAAAACGCCCTCTGCTAAAATTCGTAAAACTATCATCCAATGAGAGAAGACTTAATTGGTCGGAAACATAAAAGAGTGAGAATCTTAACGACTCGTTGAAAATATAGTGGGTGAAGTCGTCAAACTTTTCAGTTAAAAATCATAATAGCTCTAACAAAAAAAAAGCGGAAATACCTTATCGGTGTAATATGCATGTATAGACAATAAATAAGACAATAAATAAGACAATAAATAAGACAAAGCATTCCGACATGCTCGTATGCATTTGCGGTAAAAGATCTTATATATCGGCATGCAAGCGCGCGAAAGTTTGCATCACTTGAACATAGTTTTCATGCATAAATGTTTGTAAACACTATTTCCGTGTCAGCGGCATCGTTTTAGGATTATTTATTTCGAATTGAGCAAAGCCTTTGATGATTTCGCGTCGATTATTTTTCACAAATAAAATGTTATTTATCAATTTATATTTACATTATTTGTAAATTAATCGTTATTAAATAGATTTGTTAAATTATATTTGAACAGTTGATTAGATTTGATTAGTCAATTTACATTACATTAGAGGATTACTCATTGTACTCAGTAATTGTTAGAGAATTGCTTATTGTATTAATTAATTAATTGAATAAGTAGGATATGATAATCCGATATCAAAACTAATAACATAATATTTCCATTAACTCTTTGACCAAGTGAAGCATATTTTTTGTGTACTTACTTTTGTTATCAAACAATTAAGGAAAGAATTGCTATCACAGAACATTATCTTTTCACTTGCGGTAACTTCGTGGAGTGCTATACAGCACTTGGACGTTTGAGTTCGGGGTCTTATTGTGTTGTACAACTGGTTAGATGTGAAGACGTAACTTCTTCTTCTATCTATTAGTGGATTTTTAGCTGTTCATGCGAGTTTATATAGTAAGATTAACTTTTATTATTGGTTTCCAGAAAAAAAGACTAATGCTTCAATATAGAATATTTAATACATTCGTCAAATATCAAAATGACGTTAAACACGGCACAGGTGGGTTGCGGATCGCTATGTCGTATTTAGCTGCGGGTGCCGGTTCCAAATAAACTCAAATCACACCTTACTCTCAGTCTACTTACGGGTGGTGCCACAGTCACGACTATGTATTCTGACTTTGCTTATGGATGCTGCCTTAGGCACGATAATGAAGACTAGCTGCAAGACGAGTTTGGCTTATAATTTACTATAATGCTTGTATTAATACTATGATTAAAGTTATGAAATATAATGTGAATTAGGAATGAGCACTTCAGATCAGGAATGAGCATGAAAGAGAAAAAGATGATCCCTAGATTCAGGTATGGAAGTGAGGAGGAGGTATTGGAAGAGAAAACCAGAGAGAATATGTAGAGTCTGTGGAAATGGTGACGTGACTTGGATGCATTGGAGGAGAGTGTGCAGGTATAGAATGGATGGAAGATGAAAAACCGACTGGTGAGAACTGGAGGAGATGTATGGGACAGGATGGGCGGGGAAAGAATATAATGGAAAATGTGATTAAAGAAATAAGGGCGAAAGGGAGACAGATGTGGTATGCGTGAAAAGGGTAACGAGAAGAGCATGGAGATTAAAGGTAATGCAATGAATAGAGAGAGATTATGGAAGATGAAGGAAGAAAATGAAGGGGAGTAATTTTAGAGTATGAAAGGCGAAGAGGGAAAAGTAGGATTATAAGGGTACCTTTCCGGACTTGGCCTTTCCTTCGCCTAATATGGGTAAAACTAGGATGGGAGTTTAATTTGCTATTAATTTTAAGGTTTATTATATTTTATAGTGATTATTTTATGGAATTGTTTTAGTTCTATAGTTTTAGTTTGAGTAAGAATAAGTTAACGTTGTAATATGTATTACCTTTAATGGAAAATGTAATAGTTTATGCCAAATAAAGGTTATTATTATTATTTTTTGCGCTCTGTACCGTGCACCTCCAAAGAATCTCAACTTCAGCACCTTTAAAAAGACGACGTCATACACGAGATTCTTCTTTGGGCAGAT